>CM040395.1:152645120-152685120 GCA_022702515.1 Ilyophis sp. 1 JC-2022
ACGGGGGACCCAATTACAGCACGGGGGCCACAATTACAGCACGGGGGACCCAATTACAGCACGGGGGACCCAATTACAGCACGGGGGACCCAATTACAACACGGGGGACACAATTACAACACGGGGGACCCAATTACAGCACGGGGGACCCAATTACAACACGGGGGACACAATTACAGCCCGGGGAACACAATTACAACACGGGGGACACAATTACAGCCCGGGGGCCACAATTACAACACGGGGGACACAATTATAGCCCGGGGACCCAATTACAGTGTGGGGGCCTAATTAAAGCACAGCAGCAGGAACGCTGTTAAAACTCTCACTGAGAGACACGTTTAAAAGCCTGATTTGTAAAGGTTAGAGCTTTAATGTGGATTTAATATACTCCCTGCAATAATCCTGGTGTGTTAGTGGAAGTGAAGTGGATTATTGCTAATGAAATGTGAAAATATCCTTTCTATTTAGCATTAACACAGTGCCGCATCCCTGGCACTCAGAAAAAAAAGAATATGACATTAATATATCCGCATAAATGGGGCAAACCCCTCTTACACAACCACCACCTCGTGCTGGAACCTGTCAATCAAACACCTGTCAATCAACAGCGCCAGAAATGCACACACCTCACAGGATGGATCAAAATAGATATGAAAGATACTGCAAAGAACATTATTGAACAGAACTACAGACATTATTTGGAACAATACTGCAAAGCATTTTTTACAATATAAGCTTAAGAATGTTCAAACTTTAGTCAATAATTTAATTGAATATTGGCTGAAATATCCCTTTTGAACAGATTAATTGCAGATTGCAATTAATCTACAGTGTTTTAACTTGATGTTTCTCATGGTTATTCTAAATAAAAACACCAGAATCACATCTTCCGGAACACCAGAAGCACACACACACACGCACGAACAAACGCATGCATGCATGTGACGGTTGGCCAGCTGTAACAGTGTGTGTGGTGGTGAGGATGTGTGTGTGTGTGTGTGTGTGTGTGTGGCATGTGCGTGTGTGTGTGTGTGGCGGTGAGGGAGTGTGTGTGTGTGTGGTGGCGTGTGTGTGTGTGTGTGTGTGGCACTGTGGGTCTGTATGAGGGTGTGTGTCTCTGTGGCAGTGAGGGTGTGTGTGTGTGTGTGTGTGTGTGGCAGTGAGGGTGTGTGTGTGGCGGTGAGTGTGTGTGTGTGTGTGTGTGTGGCGGCGTGTGTGCGTGTGTGTGGTGGTGAGGGAGTGTGTATGTGTGTGTGTGTGCGTGTGTGCGTGTGTGCGTGTGTGCGTGTGTGCGTGTGACCAAACGTGAATCCCATTGGACCACATGCAGGGTATATCAGGCTCGATCATGACCAACAGGTATATCGCCAGAGTTAAACAGGCTTGATTATGACCAGGGTGCATGCTGGGTAAAGTACTCTCCAGTTTCTTCTGGCTTCAAAGAGTGGACATTTTTTAATGCTGCGGAAAGGTCATTTGTTTTTGAAACGTTTTCTAAAATGTATGAAAGAAACAGAAGAGACACACAGAAGCCCGCAGACATCCCTCCGCAGGCTGTTCAGAGCACACTGTGTCAGAGCACACACAAGCTCAACGACCTGTTCAGAGCACACACAAGCTCAAGCTCAGCTGTGTTAGAGCACACTGTGTTAGAGCACACTGTGTTAGAGCACACTGTGTTAGAGCACACTGTGTTAGAGCACACACAAGCTCAACGACCTTGTTTTAAACATTTAAAAACAAATGGACCCATATTTTTCATCAAATTTGGAAGATCCAGGGCTCAGCAGTACAGCCCTGTTTTTAATATGAACTGTGTTGGCACGCACTGTGTTGGCGCGCGCTGTGTTAGAGCACACTGTGTTGGCACGCGCTGTGTTAGAGCACACTGTGTTGGCACGCGCTGTGTTAGAGCACACTGTGTTGGCACGCGCTGTGTTAGAGCACGCTGTGTTAGAGCGCGCTGTGTTAGAGCGCGCTGTGTTAGAGCGCGCTGTGTTAGAGCGCGCTGTGTTAGAGCGCGCTGTGTTAGAGCGCGCTGTGTTAGAGCGCGCTGTGTTAGAGCACGCTGTGTTAGAGCACGCTGTGTTAGAGCACACTGTTGGCACGCGCTGTGTTAGAGCACACTGTGTTGGCACGCGCTGTGTTAGAGCACGCTGTGTTAGAGCACACTGTGTTAGAGCACGCTGTGTTAGAGCACACTGTGTTGGCACGCGCTGTGTTAGAGCACACTGTGTTGGCACGCGCTGTGTTAGAGCACACTGTGTTAGCATGCGCTGTGTTAGAGCACACTGTGTTGGTGTGCTGGCGTGCACTGTTTTAGCGCTAACAGTGGTTCGCACATCAGGGTCCAGATAGAAGACCTGATCCTCCAGTTATGACACCCTCTAGGCACACTTCTACATTCACAGAAATACATTTGGGTATTCACCAAAGCCAACAGAAATCTATTTAAATATTAATAACAATAAGTAACAAAAGAAAATGGAAACAATAGTGAAAATGGGAATATATTCAACAACAACAAAATAGAAACAACAATAACAATCTTAATGAATCAACACTTGAACAATGAACGTGAAAATGAATCTCTCTCAGTCGTGCTGTGACTCAGGATGACGAACACCAGTGAACCAAGAAAAAAAAAAAAAATGCCGTTTGTGGAGGGGCTAAAAAAAACGCCGCGCGTCGTCCACCGTAATCAAAACAACAACTCTGCCCCCCCCCAAAAATTTACCTCCTGTTGTTTTGCCACAATTAAGGCTTAACCACAAAGCCAGAGACACACCCTGCCATTCACAGCATTCATTAGACCTGTCTGACCACTCCCACTCTACAGGGGCTGACAGTTGGGGTTCTGGATGACTCTGGGGTACAGGTCACACACACTCTCACACACACTCTCTCACACACACACACACACACACTCACACACTCTCACACACACTCTCACACACACTCTCACACACACTCTCACACACACTCTCACACACACTCTCACACACTCTCTCTCACACACACACTCTCTCACACACACACTCTCTCACACACACTCTCTCACACACACACTCTCTCACACACTCTCTCACACACACTCTCTCACACACACTCTCTCACACACACTCTCTCACAAACACTCTCACACACACACTCTCTCACACACACTCTCTCACACACACTCTCTCACACACACTCTCTCACACACACCTCTTCACACACAGTCTCTCACACACACTCTCACACACACACTCTCTCACACACACTCTCTCACACACACTCTCTCACACACACTCTCTCACACACTCTCACACACACACACACTCTCTCACACACACTCTCTCACACACACACACACAGATTTTATTAGAGAGCATTTGTATACATATTGGACTCGCCATTTAGAAATGATCACATCCGCTGCACAACCGAGCGCAGACCCTGTGGCTCTCCAGGAACAAGACTGGGGACCCCAGCAGACCCTGTGGCTCTAACTGTATTCAGTGATGTAGTCAGACAGACACGCACAGCCGTTTCTCAGATGCTGTTATTTTCACTCAGATAAAAAACGACATTCTGTCACAAGACTGCTGCCACCTTACCAGTAACGGTCCTGCTGCAATGCCTCATGGGACACTGAGTTCATTAAGAGGATGAGCGTTCTGTGTGATGCATATACAGCAGCTTGCTTCAGTCTGAAAGGGCCATTCAGCATCAGTTTGATTGATGTTCAATTTCACACATTTCCACAATTTCTCATTTAAAGTCGACATGTAACTTCATTGGCTGTTTGGGGGTTCAGCCCTAGTTTCTGCCCAATTCTCCTTCCGTTGCTCTGTACAGTTCTCTGTAAAAAACTTGATGCAAAATAAATTAAATTGAATTGAATGCTGTCTAAGAAACAGGTAGTGTATGACCATGTAAAGCTCGTGTCCTGTACGTCACAGGGGGAAATGTCATGTATAATAAAATACATGAAAACACCTGGAAATGAATAAGAAATACTTGCTGCAAGATATCGTTATGCGAGACGAGACATCGCTATGCGAGACATCGTTATTACGAGAAACTTGCTTTGAACAGACAGCAGACTTACAGAAAAACAAGCTCCACAAATCTAATGCAAAATGCTAATGCTAAAACATGCTAAATAACAGGTTCTTCGTAATTTAACCCTAAACCCTAAACCCTAATCCTAAACCCTAAACCCTAACCCTAACCCCTTCCAAGAAGGAGATTTTCAATTTAAAACACAAATGGGCTCATTGGTACAAGCATAATCATCAGTGTGTTAAAAAAGCAGATTATTATTTCAGACAGAAAGAGACCTTTTGTGTTAAAGACTGCGGACAGCCGGCTCCGTTGTGCAAAGATCAGCTACAGAGAAGGACTAACGGCAGAGACTGCACAGTCCGCTCACAATCGTGATGGAATTTAGTCATCAGACCCAGTTTGCAGTAATTATCTGCAAGTTTTATGTGAGCTTTACAGCAGGCCTCCATGGAGATCGTTGTGCGGGACACGCTCAGACTAGCCTGCGAGCGGCAGACACAATGAGTCACCCGATCATGTGAAGACACTGTGCCGAATAAAATAAACATTTTATGTGAATTATTTTTTACAAATAATAATTGTGCACTGACATAGATGCTAGAAACCTGGTCACTGGTCCTGGGGGTCCCCCGTGTACGCTGGGGGGACCCCTGTGTACTCCGTGTACTTCCCATTGTGCTATACTGCAAACCTTTACATGAAATAAAGTATCATTTATTTCTCACGTAGCTGCCCCCAAACTCTGGAATGAGTTACCCCTCCCTGTCAGGACTCACCCACGCTCCAAATCTTCAAATCACGGTTAAAAACATACTTGTTCTCTTTGGCCTAAACCTCCCCTAGTCCATGACGCATGGTTTCTTTTATCCTTTGTTGACTACTGTACAGCACTTTGGTCAACTCAGTTGTTTTAAACGTGCTTTATAAATAAAATGGATTGGATTGGATTGGATATGGTAGGCCGAACAGCTCAAAAGCCGACGCAAACTAGACACCACATATCCAGTTGGAAAGCTCGAAGATACCCAATTTGATCTTGCTGATTGGACAGGAATTCACTAATCTCTGTAATTTACGTAAAACCAAAGTTTGTAGGGTCATTTGAATAATAACGATAAAAGTTGTTTGTCATTTTAATTTTCACACCAATTCCAAAAACATAGAACGATATTTGGAATAACTGAACCGATGTTTAGTTTAAGAATATGGGAAACAGTCATCGAAAATGAACAGAGACTGATCTGAATGCAGACATGAAGGAGCAAACACTATTGTTTTAAATAAAATAAGTGTAATTAATCACATTCATAAAATGGAAAGGCCTAGTCAGTTCAAAGTGCCGTTTTTTGGTATTTTTAAACAAATTTGGAATATATTTTAGTTGGAATACAACAGCAAAAATTTAACTAAATATGCAATTTATTTAAAAGAATAATCCCTGTTCTTTGATATATATTTAGCTAGCTTCCACGTTGCTCTTGTGTTCTCTAGCCTGTGTTGTCCAAGCCTGAAATTAGTAGGTTAGGTAGGTTGGGTAGGTCGGTCGTGCGAGCTGGCTCTTGGAGCAGTGCAGAAGTTCTCAACACAGACATCACTCAAGGCTCTTAACCCTTAGATGCACGAGTGATTGGACCCTACACTCTTCCATAAGTTGGAAACGAAATGACCCATATTAGAATCAATGTATTTTTATGCCATTTTTGGTTAAGAATAATCATTTGTATTATATTTTGGTCCACATAATAATGATTTCATGTTTGTAATATGTTTATTTTTAACTTTTTTTACATTTAGAAAATTTTGAAAACATTTAGAATTTTTTTTACATTTTAATAATTCAAAAAAAGAAAATTACACAGAACAGCAATAGAAAAATGTCAACATCCATTTTGTGTGTGTAATGTTACAGTAATGTTAGCTAGCTTATAGTTAGCTAACACTAACTAACTAAGCTAGCTAACATTACTGTATGTATTGTGTGTGTATGCCTGTCATTCATGACACACACACACTAATGTTAGCTAGCTTAGTTAAAATTAGCTAACACTAGCTAGCTAGCTAACATTACTGTATGTATTGTGTGTGTATGTGTGTCATTCATGACACACACACACGCGCACACACGCACACATATATACAGTAATATTAGCTAGCTTTTGTGTGTATTGTTTTGTGTGTGTGCCATTCATGACTATTGTATGAAAGAGTATGTATCATCAAATTACCGTACTTTATAGTTAGCTAACATAGTTGAAATATATCAATTTTATGAAATCTAATATTTTCTGAGGTAAAAAATTAAGATGTATCAGATCTTGCTGTGTAAAATAATCTTCTTGAGGGGTGACAATTCTGATAGAGTAATTCTGATAGAGTAATTGTTGTCCACAGTAAATATATTCCTGACAGCCACAGTTGATAAGAATCAAAGGTTTCCATTAGATTCCACAGGAAATGCATGTGGGTCATTTTTGACCCACTTATGGAAGCTTGGGGTAGTAATACAAAAACTACAATTTCTTGAAATGTATAAAAGGTACCTTCACATTTTAAATGGCATTATATCAAAAACATGTTTTTTGAGAAATAGCTGGAATATAAAATGATAACAACTTTTCATTACAAAGATATTGCAAGAAAACGACCACACCAGATAAATTTTTGACCCACTTGCATTTAAGGGTTAAACTACACATCACATAGAAGAGCTGTCTTTAGCCACCACACACACACACACACACACACACACACACACACACACACACACACACACACACACTTATCCACACACTCCTTTACTGCAGTTCTTCCCATTAAACCATCCCCCCCCCAATGCCAGTTTTAAGGGTATACTTGCAGATCAATAAAACCTTTTTAAGTTCACCAAAGACAAAAACAAACACAGTATATCTGTTAAGACTGTCCAAGCGGGCTCCTCAGTGCCGTGTAGGAGGCTGATCTCTCTGTGGCCGAGTAAAACGGGGTTGCTTGGCTGGATGATAAAAGCCTGTACATGCTGGTCTACGAGCAGCCAGTTTACCGCAAAAGCACTCATTCCCAATATATGTACATGAAAGTATGAGACTATTTTAAAATGGGTTTGTAAATGCATGTGTGTGTGTGTGTGTGTGTGTGTGTGTGTGCGTGCGATTGTGCACTTGCGTGTGTGTGCATGCATCTGTGTACACTTGCGTGTGTGTGCATGTATCTGTGTACACTTGCGTGTGTGTGCGTTAAGTGTGTGTGTGTGTGTGTGTGCATGTATCTGTGTACACTTGCGTGTGTGTGCATGGTTGTGTGTACACGTACGTGTGTGTGTGTGTGTGTGTGCATGTATCTGTGTACACTTGCGTGTGTGTGCGTTGTGTGTGTGTGTGTGTGTGTATGTATGTATCTGTGTACACTTGCGTGTGTGTGCGTTAAGTGTGTGTGTGTGTGTGTGTGCATGTATCTGTGTACATTTGCGTGTGTGTGCGTTAAGTGTGTGTGTGTGCATGTATCTGTGTACACTTGCGTGTGTGTGCGTTAAGTGTGTGTGTGCATGTATCTGTGTACACGTACGTGTGTGTGTGTGTGTGTGTGTGTGTGTGTATGTATCTGTGTACACTTGCGTGTGTGCGTTGTGTGTGTGTGTGTGTGTGTGTGTGTGTGTGTGTGTGTGTGTGTGTGTGTGTATGTATCTGTGTACACTTGCGTGTGTGTGGGTTAAGTGTGTGTGTGTGTGTGTGTGTATGTATCTGTGTACACTTGCGTGTGTGTGCGTTAAGTGCGTGTGTGTGCGTTAAGTGTGTGTGTGTGTGTGTGTGTGTGTGTGTGTGTGTGTGTGTGTATGTATCTGTGTACACTTGCGAGTGTGTGCGTTAAGTGTGTGTGTGTGTGTGTGCATGTATCTGTGTACACTTGCGTGTGTTAAGTGTGTGTGTGTGTGTGTGTGTGTGTGTGTGTGTGTATGTATCTGTGTACACTTGCGTGTGTGTGCGTTAAGTGTGTGTGTGTGTGTGCATGTATCTGTGTACACTTGCGTGTGTTAAGTGTGTGTGTGTGTGTGTATGTATCTGTGTACACGTACGTGTGTGTGTGTGTGTGTGTGTGTGTGTGTGTGTGTATGTATGTATCTGTGTACACTTGCGCGTGTGTGTGCGTTGTGTGTGTGTGTGTGTGTGTGTATGTATCTGTGTACACGTACGTGTGTGTGTGTGTGTGTGTATGTATCTGTGTACACTTGCGTGTGTGCGTTGTGTGTGTATCTGTGTACACTTGCGTGTGTGTGCGTTAAGTGTGTGTGTGTGTGTGTGTGTATGTATCTGTGTACACTTGCGCGTGTGTGTGTGCGTTAAGTGTGTGTGCACTAACGGAAAGTGCCTCAGTCTGAGTGTGTTCGATGCAGCAGGGTAAACCAGCACTCCTAACCAAGAACTACTCTCCATTACTGCGCCCATTGATTTTACACTTCTACAGTCATTCAGCTGGAACTGCAGGGAAAACACACACACACACACACACACACACCGTTTCCTCTGTCTGTTCGCCAGCTTCCTACAAATAATTAATCTAATTTAGTCTGAGACAAAACATTTCCACAACCGTAAGAAATCTGGGGATCATACAAAACATGATATATGCAAACATTATAAATAATGCCAATATTATCAGCGCAGAGTATGCTGCCAACAAATGTATTAAATAAATACATTTTGAAAGTTTTTGCTAAGGTTTTGAAAGTGGCAGTGTAACATATGACCAGGTTAAAATGGACGCCTGGCCCTGTGCCTTGCGTGAGAGCGTGCTGCAGGAGGCTTCTGCATTGTGAGAGCGCAAACAGGACCACAGGTGGGAATGAAAAGAAACTCTCCCTCCTGACCTGCAGGTAAACAACAGCTGCAGACCAACAGAGAATAGTGCCATCTCATTGCTAAATACAGGCTTAAGCCTAACACTTACCGCTTAAGAGGACCACAATTGTTAACGTCAAAGAGAGGGCCGAGGGAACAAGGCAGGCCTGAACTTAAAGCGTCCGAATTAAACGCCAAGACGAGCACTCAACCCCTCACATTCCACAGAGCGCACTCAACCCCTCACATTCCACAGAGCGCACTCAACCCCTCACATTCCACAGATCGCACTCAACCCCTCACATTCCACAGATCGCACTCAACCCCTCACATTCCACAGATCGCACTCAACCCCTCACATTCCACAGATCGCACTCAACCCCTCACATTCCACAGATCGCACTCAACCCCTCACATTCCACAGAGCGCACTCACCCCCTCACATTCCACAGAGCGCACTCAACCCCTCACATTCCACAGAGCGCACTCAACCCCTCACATTCCACAGAGCGCACTCAACCCCTCACATTCCACAGATCGCACTCAACCCCTCACATTCCACAGATCGCACTCAACCCCTCACATTCCACAGATCGCACTCAACCCCTCACATTCCACAGAGCGCACTCAACCCCTCACATTCCACAGATCGCACTCAACCCCTCACATTCCACAGAGCGCACTCAACCCCTCACATTCCACAGATCGCACTCAACCCCTCACATTCCACAGATCGCACTCAACCCCTCACATTCCACAGGAATGCCATGATGCCACATCAGAAACAAGCAAAAATTATAAGCCAACTTATTGCACACATTTCTCAATAAACACACCCAGAAGTACCGATTAAGATTTAAATCCGTTCACGGATATCAACGAAAACTTTGGGAGCAGTAGTCAAGTCTTAATGAACCAGCCACGTAAGTTTTACCAGTGAAAATTTACGCCGATGGCATTTAAGCGTGGGCCTATGGTAGGGGCCGTGGCGTGGGCCTGTTTTTGCACAGAAAATCCTGATCTACAAGAGAATGGCACGAATTTTCACAGAAAAGCAGGGGGAAAAAATGCGTGGGGACACAGGCTCACACGTCTTCTCCTCAGCCTGTCCGACCCTCTTCACCGCATCTCACAGACACCAGCACAGAACTGAGCTCAAGTTCTCGCTATTGAACTGGGGCTACTTTGATATGCTAATCTCTGCCTACAGACAGTAGGAATTCACACTCGCATTAATTTACACAGTTTGTGTGGAGCGATGTGAAATAGCAGCTCTTTCTCAGAGCGCAGAACAAAGGCACTGAATCACACCGACGCCAAGAAACTAAACAACCCAACATTTCACTCAGAGCTCACTGCTCGCGCATTAGGACCCAACATTCCACTCAGAGCTCACTGCTCGTGCATTAGGACCCAACATTTCACTCAGAGCTCACTGCTCGCGCATTACTAGACCCAACATTCCACTCAGAGCTCACTGCTCGCGCATTAGGACCCAACATTCCACTCAGAGCTCACTGCTCGCGCATTAGGACCCAACATTCCACTCAGAGCTCACTGCTCGCGCATTAGGACCCAACATTCCACTCAGAGCTCACTGCTCGTGCATTAGGACCCAACATTCCACTCAGAGCTCACTGCTCGCGCATTAGGACCCAACATTCCACTCAGAGCTCACTGCTCGCGCATTAGGACCCAACATTCCACTCAGAGCTCACTGCTCGTGCATTAGGACCCAACATTCCACTCAGAGCTCACTGCTCGCGCATTAGGACCCAACATTCCACTCAGAGCTCACTGCTCGCGCATTAGGACCCAACATTCCACTCAGAGCTCACTGCTCACGCATTACTAGACCCAACATTCCACTCAGAGCTCACTGCTCGCGCATTACGACCCAACATTCCACTCAGAGCTCACTGCTCGTGCATTACTAGACCCAACATTCCACTCAGAGCTCACTGCTCGCGCATTAGGACCCAACATTCCACTCAGAGCTCACTGCTCGCGCATTAGGACCCAACATTCCACTCAGAGCTCACTGCTCGCGCATTAGGACCCAACATTCCACTCAGAGCTCACTGCTCACGCATTACTAGACCCAACATTCCACTCAGAGCTCACTGCTCGCGCATTAGGACCCAACATTCCACTCAGAGCTCACTGCTCGCGCATTAGGACCCAACATTCCACTCAGAGCTCACTGCTCACGCATTAGGAGACCACTTCAGATTCCCTTCCACACGCACACGCACACAAAACCACCAGTACGTTACCTAATAATGTTTAAAGTGGCCCTACCTTCAAGGTAAACTTCAATATAGGACAATATAGGCTACAATCTATACAACCTTTCTTCACAGTGAAAAACAGAGCAAGATTTTCTTTTTTCTTTTCAACGTGTAAAATAGGTTCACATCTAACATCTACAGTTTGGGTTACAGATATTAAATATCCATTTAATTTACATAGGCCTTAATAACAGGGGAAATAGTGTAGAGCGATGATACAGAAAGCACTCATTTAGAATCCCCATCAGTAGTATAATTCTCTAAAGGGGGTTTTGCAGAAAAATACACTTTGATTTAGGGAGCCTACTGCACTGTTGAACAGCATAATTAAAAATGATTTAGTTTTCTGGCCAAAATGTCTAAATGAAATGTATTCAACAGACATAGGGATGGTTTTGTCCAGTCATTAGCACACTGAAGAGGACAGCGCGTATAGGAGTCCTGAGACCCTGAGACCCGGAGGCTCAAAACCGATCAGGTCCGAATTTGTGACCGTGGCGGCCGCGGCGCAGTCTCGTCGCGCGCGGCTCCATCGTCAGCCAGCGGTAACGCAGGCGTACAGGCCTGTTCTCACGGTTTAACATGTGGTTGGCAGGAAGGCTCGGTATGTGTTAATAATATATGCGCAGTTAAATGATCTAATTTTGCTTCTACTGCTGCACAGCGGATAACAGGACACTCCAGCTCAACTAGCTGTTGCTTTTTCCCTTTCCTCCGAAGACTAACCCCCCAAAACAACAAAATAGTTTTCCTTTTTGAGTTGATATCTACAATATAAAGACATTATTTTAATTGTTTGTTGATGAATACATTTATTAGAGGCAAAATCTTTATTTTTGTGTTCCAAGCCCTGTCTCCAGAAAGCCTAGTTGTTTTCGTTTTTTGTTACACACACACACACACACACACACACACACACACACACACAAAACCTTCCAGCACATTATTAATTTTAAAGAGCCAACGATTATTTCCCAGAACCAGCTCGACTACTTCTTAAAATGCATAAATTCCCAGTGAATGGCCGGGCTCCGTTGCTAGTTGGTGCGAAAGCTCTCCCAAATCATTCTAATGGTTTCCATTCACCGGGGAAACCGTAAGAAAGACACAGCAACAGCCGCACGACCAAATCAACCTTCCCCTTCAATTAGGTGGCTGCCACGGTATCATTTTTAATTACTCTCAACACATTTTATTGCTTTTAAAGTACAATTACAGCTAAAACCTTTTTCATGGTTTGCATCATTTCTTGGCAGGCTTTGTAAAATGAGAAGGCTATCCAACAGGCGAGTCTTTCACAGCAAACTCAAAACTGTTTGAGACACATTGCGAGAATCTAGATTGATGGGCCATAGTACTCAAAGTAGCTACATTGGTATAAAAAAAAAAAATTAAATAAATAAATAAATACATATTATAAAGCAAGTGGTGAAAATATTTGGCGTAGCCCATTGAGCTACTTTCCGTTAAGCGGCATAGGAGACTGAAAAACATGTTTGAAAACACCTCGCTGGAATAAATTTGGATAAAACACCGAGTAGTGTTCATGACATAGGCTAAGGCACAGACGCTGAAAGCGAAGACGTGTCGATAAAAGAAGACCTACCGTTTCGTAGTCTAAACCTGTGCGGTGAATTTTTTATTTTTCGTTGATCGCTGGGTTCAGTCAGGCAGCGAACAGAAGAGGGAAACGGACAGAACTGCGGCAAGACCTCCTCCGCCACTCGGATCCACAGCAGTCTACAGCACAAAGGCGGGCGCTGCGGCGGAGAGACATGCTCCGCTTCTCCGGGTCGCACCGAGCCCGTCAGGTAGCTGCACCTTCTCTGCTGCCTCGTATTCCCGCAGACCGATCAACTTGCCCCATGGCAGGGCGCCACTTAGCCGGAAGGTGATGAAGGGTCTCTCTGTTCGTCGTTTCCTCCTCCTCCTCCTCACTCTCCTCTGCCAGAGGGTGTTGAAGGAGACAGGGGGGGGGGGATCAGTAACGGGCTTAAATGTGAAACGCGTCTCCAACGCAGATCTCAACTCAGGTCTCGTCGGCAAACAACAGCGCGGCCTCCTGCGTGACTTTTCACTTTCGTACAGGCGCTTTGCCCGCGGAGTATATTCTCATTCACAGCGCTGCGGACGCACCGGCTCCCGTTCAGCAACGCCAGTGCAGTGGGGGGACTAGTAGCCTACAACCTGCCGTCCGCGAGCGCTGGCTCTGAATGAGGCTGTCTCTAAAACCCGGGTTGGATCGCACCTGCCGGCGCACTGGAATGGCCTTCCCCACTCCTGCACAACTAATCGAGCGGTCATAAACGTGCCATCACGTAGGCCTACAGCAACTCTGCATCCCCACTTCCCCATAGCCCCAATCGTCTAAAACACGATTGTGCAAAAAGTTTTTATTTTATTCTTTGTTTGTTGGTTGTATTTAGAGCCATTCCCGTCCGTATGAGCCAGTCCGGGTTTTAGGATCCAGCTGCTCTGCCCCTCAGTCCAGACAGACTGTCCAATGACTGAGTTCCAAGAAAAGAGGGGGAATCGAGAACCCCTTTCTCTCCAGCTGTACTTAATAAAAAACAGCGGGAGGAAAAGGCAAGCCGTCGCGGAGGATGTGTGGCGTCGGTTACCCCATCGCACACACACCGTTCATCATCGCTCATTCCGAGCAGAAACGGTGATATTTATCATCGCTTATGCCAGGCACACGCGCTTCGTATTTTCTTCTATATTCACTCCGGAGTGAACGCATAATCGCAGGCCGTCACACCCTATTCCCGTTTCCAATTTAAGGGCTGAACAGTTCTCGTTGTTTACTTGTATGCTTTCTAAAACATCACCCCAAAAAATATAAATACATATTAATAGAATAATTAAATTTATAATTTTTTAAAGGCTATTTTCACATGACTGACCTCTCTACCTTTCCTTGGTCGGCCTGTGAATGAAGGCGCAGGAGAGAGCGATGAAAAAAGGTCAGAAAAAAAGACAAAAAAACGAGATGGAGTCCTGTAATCGCCAGGAGATTAGTTTCCATTTGAAAACCTTTTTTCCGTTGTTTTTTTATTTTGTTTTATTTATATTACTGCGATGTGGTCAGTAGGCACGTGAGCACGTGTCTTCAATAAAGCTACTGAAGAAGAAACGTGAACTTGAGTGTAACGCTCCAGGTGACCACGGGAGGATGAGATAGGAACAGTGGTGTTTTCATAAGCATATTTTTACATAATTGTCGAGACTCTTCCCCCCACACACACACACACACACACACACACACACACAGACACACACACACACGCACAATAAGGGAAAACAGATGTAATGTAGGCAATCAGATTGCTGCAACTCCTATTTGGAGAAATGTTTATGTATAAGTAGGCTACTGCTGGAAGTACACATACCTATGATTTATTCAACGCCACCTGTGACGGCAGAACCCGCTTATGTTTTATTCATTCCTGCTTTTATTATTTTACACGCAAATCCATAACTTCAGAAGAAAGCATTTTCTCTAACGACATTAAATACGTTTAATGGCAATTGACATGCAAATAGCGAGCATATGGGTGTTTCTTTGATATTAGAGGCTTTCAAGTTATACCCGCTCCTAAAGCGCGCTGCTCTGTGAGCAAAGATATCGCTTATCCTCCAGTGGCGCGCGGATTATGCGCGCTCTGTTCGGAGGTGTATTATGACGTCTCAAACACGGAAAGACGAAAGGACCAATGAAACCAGGGAATTATACAAAGGCATCAGACTGTACATACTGCAACGCTCATGGACTAACGACGGCACTGAAGATTTCATTGAAGCATAGCAACGTCACATGAGTCAGCAGATGCTATCTATTTTAAAGATATAATTTCAACCACTGAAACACGACGTATGTATAATAATAATAATAATAATAATAATAATAATAATAATAATAATAATAAATTGATCTTTAAAGGTCAGTTGATCTGGAGACTAAATAAAAGGTGTTCTGGCTCAGACCGACCTAACCTCTCATGCTGTGGAGCACCGAAAATAAAAAACTTGAATGTAAAAATGACCCCCATAAAAACAATTAACCCCACTATGATCTAATATAACATCTTTGTGAAGTAGGCTATCCAAAGCTTTCAACTTTTAGTCTGCAAATGAAAAAAAAAAGTAATCCAAAGAACTTGAGTAATTTTATGCAACTTTACTAGAACTTTAATAAACGGAGAATAAACCTGAGCTGTGGCGTCTTTGGCATGGCGTGATGGGTTTAGTAGCAGTGAATCAAATGCGAAGGTAAAGGGGGATCAGAACAAGTCACCCACACAGGTGAGGACCACTAAGGTAGTAATAACTACTAATAAGTAGTGCGCTTCTGCCTGCAGGGTACTTAAGTTCCTCACTTCCGCTTCTCCGGTGCTTGTTTGTCTCACTACATTGCAATCGAGCCAGGTGTAGCCAGATACTAGCGACCTCCTGATATTAAACTCTGTTTATGTTCAGGGGGGACTTGCTATAGCTACTTAATCGGGTATAGGATTGTTTTCTACCTGGTAGCGTTTGGTGCTATCTATTTTGTTTCTTTGCTGTTCTCTCTGAGACAGTTTTCTTTGTTTTTTCGTTTTGGTTTTACACTCTTCCAGCTTTGAGCTATTATTAGCTGAGAGTGTTCTTTTGTTTTACAAAGTTTCCCGTTTTTAGCTCATTACGTGAGCTCGGGAGATTTCGTTTGTATTCTACTAGTTTTAGTAGTGCGTCCGGTTTTGTGGGTTGATTTTCGTTTTGGCTGTTAGCCTTAAAGAATTAGGTTTCTGTTTTTTCTTTCTTCCTTTATTATTTTCTGCCCCTAATTATTGGTCCTCACTGTTGTGAGCTGACTTGTTCTGATCTCCCCACCTTTGTGTTTGAATCTCTGAACACTCAATAAACCCCTTACAGGACACGTCCACTGCTTTGCGCGCGCGGTACATATTGCACTGTTTTATAAAAGCGTGTAGCCTATAACCAAAGCAAACTTATTTCCCAAATGAAGCAGAACTGTGAAAACTCTTTTTGAAGCAGAACTGTGAAGACTCTTCTTGAAGCAGAACTGTGAAGACTCTTCTTGAAGCAGAACTGTGAAGACTCTGCTTGAAGCAGAACTGTGAAGACTCTTCTTGAAGCAGAACTGTGAAGACTCTTCTTAGTTTGAAAGCAAGACGACTTTCATTCGGTTTCTAGAACAGACCCATTACACACAAAAAAGAAGATCCACACAAATTCCAAAAACATTCGGGTCAGTCTGGAGGATAGAGCGGGCCAGTCTGGAGGATAGAGCGGGCCAGTCTGAAGGATAGAGCGGGTCTGTCTGGAGGATAGAGCGGGTCTGTCTGGAGGATAGAGCGAGTCTGTCTGGAGAATAGAGCGGGTCTGTCTGGAGGATAGAGCGGGTCTGTCTGAAGGACAGAGCGGGTCTGTCTGGAAGATAGAAAGGGTCTGTCTGGAGCAGTGTTTCCCAACCTTTTTTGAGCCGCGGCACATTTTTTACATTTACAAAATCCTGGGGCACACCACCAACCAAAATGACACAAAATGACACTAACACAGTACATATTAGATTAGATGACCTTTATTATAATACATATAGTTAATAATATAGTTTTTTAATGTATTTATACTTAGTGGGAAACCTGGGGCTGTTTCGATGAACACAAAATGGATATCCTGGCAGTAATGGTAGAAAGACACACACGAAGCTCTTCCTCAACAGCTCTCAATAGTTTCAATTTACAAGCAATGACTGATGGGTCGCAAGTGTGCTTTCTCTGGGTGCAAGAGCATCCGCGGATTAACGTTAACAGTTACACTATGCCCAGGTTGAATTGGGGTATGCCAGCCAAAGGAATGCGGAAACGTTACCAAGCCCGACTGATATTTCTGTCCCTCCAAATGCGGTAAATTAAATTAAGTGCAGCCTACGGCGTCTTGTTGGCTTGCTAACGTGATGGTTATCTTGTAGCCTCAAAGATATTTACTTGAGTTGTTTTCGTATCGTTAACCATAGTTAACTGGAGCAGGAGTTACGGAGTTACGTTTGATGGATAACCATTAACTGCACTATCTGGAACCCCCCATGGCTGGAACATGTATTTACTGAAATAAAAATGGTACAAGGTACAAAGTGATAATGCTGTGCTTATGTTAACGTATGTCTTAGTTAAGTTATTTGGATAGCTAGTAAACGTGCATTTGTAGATGGCTAGGATAACGTAGGTAAAACAAAATAAAAAAGCCAAAAGCCGTTCAGTTTCACTTGACATTCATTAGCCTACGTGTTGTATTTTTTCATGTTTGTATAATCTGCAGGTAACGTTATGTCAGAATGAATATTTGCTGACAAACGTTAATTTACTGGGCAGAACATCGATTTGAGCAGATTGTGAAGTCTCCCGTAGCGTAGCCTATAGCTAACAGCCGTTTAGTTTCACTTGGCATTCGTTTACATATTTTATTGTCATGTTCGTGAAGCATAGCTACGTTAGATGTATAAGACCATTTTCTTCTTCATACTCCTGGGCGGTGGAAAGCCCAGAGCATTCCGGAGGGGAGATGTCCCCCACCTCGAAGAAGCCATTGACTGATATCACCGAATTAGTCAGCGATTGATACAGACTCAGTTTCACTCGCAATATTTTCCCTTGTGGGCGTGTCTTCAGGTGACGATAGCCTCTCTCCTCGCTCTCGCCCCTCCCCCTCTGCTGCTGCTTTCCACGCCCATTTAATTGCATTTTTCAAATTCGTGGAGTGGGCGGAGAGAGAATGTAACCGAGGGTTTCCTACCCCTTTAATTAGGTGATATTAGATAATTTCCCACGGCACACCTGACGATCTCTCACGGCACACTAGTGTGCCGCGGCACACTGGTTGGGAAACACTGGTCTGGAGGATAGAGCGGGTCTGTCTGGAGGATAGAGTGAGTCTGTCTGGAGAATAGAGCGGGTCTGTCTGGAGGATAGAGCGGGTCTGTCTGAAGGACAGAGCGGGTCTGTCTGGAAGATAGAAAGGGTCAGTCTGGAGGATAGAGCGGGTCTGTCTGGATGATAGAGCGGGTTTGTCTGGAGGATATAGCGAGTCAGTCTGGAAGAAGATAAATTAAACCAAACAATCAAACCAGATCTACCATTAATCCATTAAACCATACAACCAAACCAGATCTACCATTAAACCATACAACCAAACCAGATCTATCATTAATCCATTAAACCATACAACCAAATCAGATCTACCATTAATCCATTAAGCCATACAACCAAACCAGATCTATCATGAATCCATTAAATCCATGTCTCTCTGGCTGTGCACTTGCTATTTATTGGCTGTTTCTCTGGCTGTGCACTTGCTATTTATTGGCTGTCTCTCTGGCTGTGTACTTGATATTTATTGGTTGTTTCTCTGACTGTGCACTTGGTATTTATTGGCTGTCTCTCTGGCTGTGTACGTGATATTTATTAGCTGTCTCTCTGGCTGTGTACTTGGTATTTATTGGCTGTCTCTCTGGCTGTGTACGTGGTATTTATTAGCTGTCTCTCTGGCTGTGTACTTGGTATTTATTGGCTGTCTCTCTGGCTGTGTACTTGGTATTTATTGGCTGTCTCTCTGACTGTGTACTTGATATTTATTGGTTGTTTCTCTGGCTGTGCACTTGGTATTTATTGGCTGTCTCTGGCTGTGTACTTGGTATTTATTGGCTGTCTCTCTGGCTGTGTACTTGGCATTTATTGGCTGTCTTTCTGGCTGTGCACTTGGTATTTATTGGCTGTCTCTCTGGCTGTTCACTTGTTTTTTATTGGTTGTCTCTCTGACTGTGGACTTGGTATTTATTGGCTGTCTCTCTGGCTGTGTACTTGGTATTTATTGGTTGTTAAAAAAAGAAAGAAAATATTGTCTGTCTCTTTTGTGCATCCAAATCTTTTCAGTATTTATTTAAAGATGAAAGCACATACCTGAAACTGTCTAACTTGTGAATGCCAATCCAGACATGTTTAATACATCTTTACCAATTTTGTAACGAATGTTTACCTAAAAAAATGAGGAACAAACCATCTCCAGATTGTACACTTACCCGCTTGCATCTCCAAGCTCATCTTATTTTCTGTTCATGTGCCAGAGGTGAGTGAGCTTTCTATCATGCAAGGCATATGGTTAACTGTAGATTTTCTCTGATTTGGGTAAACACATTCATCACTTTTTTTATTAATTCAATATTTAATAAATATACCTTGATAAAAAAGGTTTGAATAAAAGCCAGATGTTTGTTTAATACAATTATTGGATGCATGTTTTCTCTGAACATAGCAGCTCATAAATGCTCAAAGCTGAAAAGCTGTTGCAGTTAAGCTGGGTGGAAAACAGGAAAAAGCTGTTTTGCTATTTAAAGGAAAACTGTGTGTCAGTCACGACCAAGTGACAGGCCTCTTGCTAAATTTAGCGGAAGTAGTTTAGAGGCATGCAATAGAAATACACACACGCACACAAACACAATGAATAATTCAAAAAGCCCTACACAGATGATGGTGATAAGCTTACATGATTAAAACACAACTAGACGTGGAGCCATATCTGATCAACCTCAATGCGCAAGCAAGGTCTTGACTTCACAAACCACATCTTTCTATCGGTGGGGTGGAGCAGTTCACTGAGATTGAGAAACTGTGAAACTGAGAAACTGAGAAACTGAGAAACTGAGACGTGAGACTGAGACTAAGCCTAAGAGACTAAGAGACTGAGAGACTGAGACTGTGAGATTTTATAAGGTATATTTTCACAGACATTGACACACACATACACACACTCCCTCTCTCTCTCTCTCTCTCTCTCTCTCTTTCTCTGTCCTCTCTTTCTCCCCTTTCTTCTTTCTTCTTCTCTCAACCCTCTGTCTCTCTCTTTTACTAAATTTAAAGTACATACAATGTGTTTATCATTTATACTACACTGTACATACAGTACTAACATCAAACCAGATCCTCACACTTTAATTTCACTGCATTTAAATACAATATTTCCATTACATGAATACCCCTCAATACACCCACACCTACACACACTGAACAAACACACACGCACACACACACACACACAATGCCCACACACACTGAGCCGACAAACACACACACACACACACACACACACACACACACACACACACACAATGCCCACACACACTGAGCCGACAAACACACACACACACACACACACACATTGAACAGACACACACACACACGCACTGTGAACAGACACACACACACACCCACACGCACACTGAATGCACACACACACACACACACTGAACAGACACACACACACACACACACACACTGAATGCGCACACACACACACACACACACACACACACACACACTGAACCGACACACCCAAACACACATACACTGGACAAAGAGCATATTGTGCCTCGCTGTGTATCTCAGATTTCTTTTTGAAGGCATCAGGGTTGGGAATATTGCTTTCTGCTTTCAACAGGTACTGTTACATCAGTTAAAAATTATTATTATTATATTATTACATAGTCAAACAATAACTACTACTACTGCTATTACAGCTAATAATAATAAGTGACCATTTAATTTCCCGATTTTTATAAGGGAGGTTTAATGCTTATAATGCTTATTATAATTATAATTATTTTACATCATCATTATAATAATCAGCATGAGAAAGATAAAGTTTAGACAAAAAAAGTATATTCAGTGTGAGGACCCTTCAGCATGAGGACCCACATTGTGTATATTCAGTGGGACCCACATTGTGTATATTCAGTGGGTCCCACATTGTGTATATTCAGTGGGACCCACATTGTGTATATTCAGTGGGACCCACATTGTGTATATTCAGTGGGACCCACATTGTGTATATTCAGTGGGACCCACATTGTGTATATTCAGTGGGACCCACATTGTGTATATTCAGTGGGACCCACATTGTGTATATTCAGTGAGACCCACATTGTGTATATTCAGTGAGACCCACATTGTGTATATTCAGTGACCCACATTGTGTATATTCAGTGGGACCCACATTGTGTATATTCAGTGGGACCCACATTGTGTATATTCAGTGGGACCCACATTGTGTATATTCAGTGTGAGGACCCACATTGTGTATATTCAGTGGGACCCACATTGTGTATATTCAGTGGGACCCACATTGTGTATATTCAGTGGGTCCCACATTGTGTATATTCAGTGGGACCCACATTGTGTATATTCAGTGGGACCCACATTGTGTATATTCAGTGTGACCCACATTGTGTATATTCAGTGGGACCCACATTGTGTATATTCAGTGTGAGGACCCACATTGTGTATATTCAGTGGGACCCACATTGTGTATATTCAGTGGGACCCACATTGTGTATATTCAGTGGGACCCACATTGTGTATATTCAGTGGGACCCACATTGTGTATATTCAGTGGGACCCACATTGTGTATATTCAGTGGGACCCACATTGTGTATATTCAGTGGGACCCACATTGTGTATATTCAGTGAGACCCACATTGTGTATATTCAGTGAGACCCACATTGTGTATATTCAGTGGGACCCACATTGTGTATATTCAGTGGGACCCACATTGTGTATATTCAGTGGGACCCACATTGTGTATATTCAGTGGGACCCACATTGTGTATATTCAGTGGGACCCACATTGTGTATATTCAGTGGGACCCACATTGTGTATATTCAGTGGGTCCCACATTGTGTATATTCAGTGGGACCCACATTGTGTATATTCAGTGGGACCCACATTGTGTATATTCAGTGGGACCCACATTGTGTATATTCAGTGGGACCCACATTGTGTATATTCAGTGGGTCCCACATTGTGTATATTCAGTGAGACCCACATTGTGTATATTCAGTGGGACCCACATTGTGTATATTCAGTGGGACCCACATTGTGTATATTCAGTGGGACCCACATTGTGTATATTCAGTGGGACCCACATTGTGTATATTCAGTGGGACCCACATTGTGTATATTCAGTGGGACCCACATTGTGTATATTCAGTGGGACCCACATTGTGTATATTCAGTGGGACCCACATTGTGTATATTCAGTGGGTCCCACATTGTGTATATTCAGTGGGACCCACATTGTGTATATTCAGTGGGACCCACATTGTGTATATTCAGTGGGACCCACATTGTGTATATTCAGTGGGACCCACATTGTGTATATTCAGTGGGACCCACATTGTGTATATTCAGTGGGACCCACATTGTGTATATTCAGTGGGACCCACATTGTGTATATTCAGTGGGACCCACATTGTGTATATTCAGTGGGTCCCACATTGTGTATATTCAGTGGGACCCACATTGTGTATATTCAGTGGGACCCACATTGTGTATATTCAGTGGGTCCCACATTGTGTATATTCAGTGGGACCCACATTGTGTATATTCAGTGGGACCCACATTGTGTATATTCAGTGGGACCCACATTGTGTATATTCAGTGGGACCCACATTGTGTATATTCAGTGGGTCCCACATTGTGTATATTCAGTGAGACCCACATTGTGTATATTCAGTGGGTCCCACATTGTGTATATTCAGTGGGTCCCACATTGTGTATATTCAGTGGGACCCACATTGTGTATATTCAGTGGGACCCACATTGTGTATATTCAGTGGGACCCACATTGTGTATATTCAGTGGGACCCACATTGTGTATATTCAGTGAGACCCACATTGTGTATATTCAGTGGGACCCACATTGTGTATATTCAGTGGGACCCACATTGTGTATATTCAGTGGGACCCACATTGTGTATATTCAGTGGGTCCCACATTGTGTATATTCAGTGAGACCCACATTGTGTATATTCAGTGGGACCCACATTGTGTATATTCAGTGGGACCCACATTGTGTATATTCAGTGGGACCCACATTGTGTATATTCAGTGGGACCCACATTGTGTATATTCAGTGGGACCCACATTGTGTATATTCAGTGGGACCCACATTGTGTATATTCAGTGGGACCCACATTGTGTATATTCAGTGGGACCCACATTGTGTATATTCAGTGGGACCCACATTGTGTATATTCAGTGGGACCCACATTGTGTATATTCAGTGGGTCCCACATTGTGTATATTCAGTGGGACCCACATTGTGTATATTCAGTGGGACCCACATTGTGTATATTCAGTGGGTCCCACATTGTGTATATTCAGTGGGACCCACATTGTGTATATTCAGTGGGACCCACATTGTGTATATTCAGTGGGTCCCACATTGTGTATATTCAGTGGGACCCACATTGTGTATATTCAGTGGGACCCACATTGTGTATATTCAGTGGGACCCACATTGTGTATATTCAGTGGGACCCACATTGTGTATATTCAGTGGGACCCACATTGTGTATATTCAGTGGGTCCCACATTGTGTATATTCAGTGGGACCCACATTGTGTATATTCAGTGGGACCCACATTGTGTATATTCAGTGGGTCCCACATTGTGTATATTCAGTGGGACCCACATTGTGTATATTCAGTGGGACCCACATTGTGTATATTCAGTGGGACCCACATTGTGTATATTCAGTGGGACCCACATTGTTTATATTCAGTGGGACCCACATTGTGTATATTCAGTGGGACCCACATTGTGTATATTCAGTGGGTCCCACATTGTGTATATTCAGTGGGTCCCACATTGTGTATATTCAGTGGGTCCCACATTGTGTATATTCAGTGGGCCCCACATTGTGTATATTCAGTGGGACCCACATTGTGTATATTCAGTGAGACCCACATTGTGTGTATTCAGTGGGACCCACATTGTGTATATTCAGTGGGACCCACATTGTGTATATTCAGTGAGACCCACATTGTGTATATTCAGTGGGACCCACATTGTGTATATTCAGTGGGACCCACATTGTGTATATTCAGTGGGACCCACATTGTGTATATTCAGTGGGACCCACATTGTGTATATTCAGTGGGACCCACATTGTGTATATTCAGTGGGACCCACATTGTGTATATTCAGTGGGACCCACATTGTGTATATTCAGTGGGACCCACATTGTGTATATTCAGTGGGACCCACATTGTGTATATTCAGTGGGACCCACATTGTGTATATTCAGTGGGACCCACATTGTGTATATTCAGTGGGACCCACATTGTGTATATTCAGTGGGTCCCACATTGTGTATATTCAGTGGGACCCACATTGTGTATATTCAGTGGGACCCACATTGTGTATATTCAGTGGGTCCCACATTGTGTATATTCAGTGGGACCCACATTGTGTATATTCAGTGGGACCCACATTGTGTATATTCAGTGGGTCCCACATTGTGTATATTCAGTGGGACCCACATTGTGTATATTCAGTGGGACCCACATTGTGTATATTCAGTGGGTCCCACATTGTGTATATTCAGTGGGACCCACATTGTGTATATTCAGTGGGACCCACATTGTGTATATTCAGTGGGACCCACATTGTGTATATTCAGTGGGACCCACATTGTGTCTATATTCAGTGGGACCCACATTGTGTATATTCAGTGGGACCCACATTGTGTATATTCAGTGGGTCCCACATTGTGTATATTCAGTGGGTCCCACATTGTGTATATTCAGTGGGTCCCACATTGTGTATATTCAGTGGGCCCCACATTGTGTATATTCAGTGGGACCCACATTGTGTATATTCAGTGAGACCCACATTGTGTGTATTCAGTGAGACCCACATTGTGTATATTCAGTGGGACCCACATTGTGTATATTCAGTGAGACCCACATTGTGTATATTCAGTGGGACCCACATTGTGTATATTCAGTGGGACCCACATTGTGTATATTCAGTGGGACCCACATTGTGTATATTCAGTGGGACCCACATTGTGTATATTCAGTGAGACCCACATTGTGTATATTCAGTGGGACCCACATTGTGTATATTCAGTGGGATCCACATTGTGTATATTCAGTGGGACCCACATTGTGTATATTCAGTGAGACCCACATTGTGTATATTCAGTGGGACCCACATTGTGTATATTCAGTGCCCCACATTGTGTATATTCAGTGGGACCCACATTGTGTATATTCAGTGGGACCCACATTGTGTATATTCAGTGTGCCCCACATTGTGTATATTCAGTGTGAGGACCCACATTGTGTATATTCAGTGGGACCCACATTGTGTATATTCAGTGCCCCACATTGTGTATATTCAGTGGGACCCACATTGTGTATATTCAGTGGGACCCACATTGTGTATATTCAGTGTGCCCCACATTGTGTATATTCAGTGTGAGGACCCACATTGTGTATATTCAGTGGGACCCACATTGTGTATATTCAGTGAGACCCACATTGTGTATATTCAGTGGGACCCACATTGTGTATATTCAGTGGGACCCACATTGTGTATATTCAGTGGGACCCACATTGTGTATATTCAGTGGGACCCACATTGTGTATATTCAGTGGGACCCACATTGTGTATATTCAGTGGGACCCACATTGTGTATATTCAGTGGGACCCACATTGTGTATATTCAGTGGGACCCACATTGTGTATATTCAGTGGGTCCCACATTGTGTATATTCAGTGGGTCCCACATTGTGTATATTCAGTGGGACCCACATTGTGTATATTCAGTGGGACCCACATTGTGTATATTCAGTGGGACCCACATTGTGTATATTCAGTGGGACCCACATTGTGTATATTCAGTGTGAGGACCCACATTGTGTATATTCAGTGGGACCCACATTGTGTATATTCAGTGGGACCCACATTGTGTATATTCAGTGGGACCCACATTGTGTATATTCAGTGGGACCCACATTGTGTATATTCAGTGGGACCCACATTGTGTATATTCAGTGGGACCCACATTGTGTATATTCAGTGGGACCCACATTGTGTATATTCAGTGGGACCCACATTGTGTATATTCAGTGGGACCCACATTGTGTATATTCAGTGAGACCCACATTGTGTATATTCAGTGGGACCCACATTGTGTATATTCAGTGGGACCCACATTGTGTATATTCAGTGGGACCCACATTGTGTATATTCAGTGGGACCCACATTGTGTATATTCAGTGGGACCCACATTGTGTATATTCAGTGGGACCCACATTGTGTATATTCAGTGGGACCCACATTGTGTATATTCAGTGGGACCCACATTGTGTATATTCAGTGAGACCCACATTGTGTATATTCAGTGGGACCCACATTGTCTTGATTTAAAGACCAAACTAAAATGCCCAAATTGTACTACAATCAAGCTTTTCTTTTATCAAAGCAGCTGCCAAGTCTACCCCAGTGCACTGTGGGATTGAGGACTGTACGATCCATTATAAATCTCATAAAAATATGATTCCTTATCTCAGACACCAGACAACCCGTTAAATTACTGTTTAATGAACCGTTCTCATGTCAAAACGTGATAAAAGCTGGACGCGCTTTCTTAATAAGATTTTAAACCAATCAAGCTATTGTCATCTGCTCTTCAGTATTTTTTTTTTCAAAAAATGTCTGATTGGCCGGCTCTGATATATTGCTCTGATTACCTCATTCTGATTGGCCAGGTCTGATATACTGCTCTGATTTTGATTGACTGGAGCTGATTAGGCAGTACTGATTGGCAGACTCTGCTGCTCTGGTGAGCTGTCTGTAATTGGCTGGCTCTGATTGGCCAGCTCTGATAGGATGCTCAGGTAGGGAGGATTATGGGTAGATTGCAGGGGTTTCTGGGTAGGGAGGATTATGGGTAGATTGCAGGGGTTTCTGGGTAGGAAAAATTATGGGCAGATTGCAGGGGATTCCTCTTAGGGAGGATTATGCGTAGATTGCAGGGGGTTCTGGGTAGGGAGGATTATGGGTAGATTGCAGGGGGTTCTGGGTAGAGAGTATTATGGATAGATTGCAGGGGGTTCTGGGTAGGGAGTATTATGGATAGATTGCAGGGGGTTCTGGGTAGGGAGGATTATGGGTAGATTGCAGGGGGTTCTGGGTAGAGAGGATTATGGATAGATTGCAGGGGGTTCTGGGTAGGGAGTATTATGGATAGATTGCAGGGGGTTCTGGGTAGGGAGGATTATGGGTAGATTGCAGGGGGTTCTGGGTAGGGAGTATTATGGATAGATTGCAGGGGGTTCTGGGTAGGGAGGATTATGGGTAGATTGCAGGGGGTTCTGGGTAGAGAGGATTATGGATAGATTGCAGAGGGTTCTGGGTAGGGAGGATTATGGGTAGATTGCAGGGGGTTCTGGGTAGAGAGGATTATGGGTAGATTGCAGATTCTGGGGATTTGCTGAACACAAAGTATAAAGATGGCCGACAGACAGTTTTTGGAAGGATTATCACATGATTATTACATTAGGTGTAATAGTCCAGTGATAATCCTGATAGCATTAAACAGATCAGTTCTACACTGCTATACAGATGGGTGACAGACAGGCTATATATCACCCATGTAGAAACTATTGTGACCCTTGTTAAATTAGTGGCGCCAACTCTCATTTCAACAAAATGTCACTTTTCCTCCCATATATAACCCAATAATCTTTTCATTAGTTTTTTTTATGAGCCTGTAAATGACAGATTATTGGACAGGTGTATACAGGTAAGCCATGGTGGGCAGGTAAGTACAGGTGGTGTTAACTGCATTGTTAGCATAGTCTCTGGCACTCACATTCCTTCTCAGGTCTCCCTGGCGCTGTAAGGGTTAAGTCTGTCTTTTGAAGATCATTGAATTAACAGGATTCTGCCGTTTTCCATCCTCTATCCCACTGCTTATTACAGCAGACAGGGGGATTATATCCAACTTTTGAAATCCAATTCCAGAATTTAACCATCAGTCACATTGAATAGAAAATATAATATAAATTACAATAATACAATGCTGGTTTGGATTATGACATTTTACTGAAAGAGCATATACGAAGCAAAAATGTTCTAAATCATGACTTCTGCCACCCGCTCATTGTATTTAAGAAAACGCAGAGAACAGCCTCGCTGTAAACACATCTCATTGTATTTAAGAAAACGCAGAGAACAGCCTCGCTGTAAACACATCTCATTGTATTTAAGAAAACGCAGAGAACAGCCTCGCTGTAAACACATCTCATTGTATTTAAGAAAACGCAGAGAACAGCCTCGCTGTAAACACATGTTGCAAAACAGAGTCTGTGACAATGATTAAAAGTTGTGGATCAAACGCAACTAAATGAGAGGCAGATTTTTGGGGGAATGTTGTTCTGAAATTACAGCTCTCTGATTAAAAGGAGATGGGTTTCCTGTGTGATGTCACTCAGAGTCAGTCCGAGTTTCACACAGTCTGCACAACATGGGAAAAACACTGCACTCAGAGTCAGTCCGAGTTTCACACAGTCTGCACAACATGGGAAAAACACTGCAAACAAAGGCAATAAAATAATATTTCTCATTAAAGAAAAAAAAAACTGTAAAAAATAATAATATGTTTTTCAAATTAACAACACATTTGTCTGGTTTGGCAACAGTTTACACAAAACGGACAATGAAAGGAATGCTATATTTGTTTTACATTTCCTGGTTAAACCATTCGGATATTTTGGTCTTTTAACAGTTGAAAGCTCAGCAGACTAAAAGTTGTTTTTTTTAAACATTTGTTCTGCAATTTTTCTTTTCTTTTTTTAAAGAAAGCATTCCATTCCAAGACCGAATCCTCCTGTGCTAACAGAGGTATGTGTTCCTCAAGCCATGTTCTCACAATGTGGGGAGACCCCCCTCCTGCCTATGCTGTACCCCAACACTCCCCAGAATCCGGGCACAACAGCACTGAAGCCCACAGAAATGATCCGTACAGTATATTCCTGTCTGAAGTATAGATTTAGATATTTAACAAGCTTGTCATTTAGATAGATATTAGATATTTTTTTAAATTAGTTGCTGATGTAATGTTTTTACAGTACACTTTGAATAACACTAATTTTGCCAAATTAAAAATCCAAAAAGCTGTGTGCTGCTATTCTCCAGACATCAGCCCTTCATCAATGCAGTGACGAGAAACACATATGTTATGGTTTCAAAACTAAAAAGTACATAAACATGTACTCGGTACCTTTTAGTTGTAGTCATACACACAGACACATATATGTGCACTTTAATAAACACGTATGCACAAACACACATGATCCAGTATGGTCAGCAGCCTAAATAAACACGTATGCACAAACACACACGATCCAGGATGGTCAGCAGCCTAATCCTGTTCCAGCCCCTAAGAAGAGCTCAAATACACAAATGATTCCTGTGTGCAGAGTTTTAACATTCTACTGAGCCACCCACTTATTCCCAGAACCTTCACCATCAAGCGAAAGGTCTTCCTGTCCAATTACATCAGTTAAACAATAGGAGGTAGTTAAGATCTGTATCTCACAGAGCGAAGCCACTACTGTATGGTTCTGTCAGAAATATATCAAAATAACGAACCAGTCTTACTTCAACACTTTTAATATATTTACACAGTAAGACGTTTAGTGTTATCCGTTCAGATGCTGCAGGCTCGATTCCGAGCCGAGGCATTGCCGTTGTACCCTTGAGCAAAGGTTCTTAATCTGAACCGCTTCAGTAAATATCCAGCTGTATAAATGGATTGTGTGTAAAAATCTAATGTAAGTCAGGCTGGATAAGAGTGTCTGCCAAATGCCTCAGTGACATGCTGTGTAATGTTCAGTGTAAAATGTACTCTAGGTGATTTAACACTGATTCTTTTACTCTGCACCATCATAGAACATCACAGTAATAGTCTTCTTAGTGTACTACATTTTAATATCATCACAGTAATAGTCTCCTTAGTGTACTACATTTTAATATCATCACAGTAATAGTCTTCTGAGTGTACTACATTTTAATATCATCACAGTAATAGTCTCCTTAGTGTACTACATTTTAATATCATCACAGTAATAGTCTCCTTAGTGTACTACATTTTAATATCATCACAGTAATAGTCTCCTTAGTGTACTACATTTTAATACATTGATCAGAGTACATGACACTAGTCTTGCTCATACTGTCGGCTGTATTACTGTAATACATTTAGTGTCTGATTTACTAAGACCTTTAGAGTGTGCAAAACCACCCTAAACCCTAAACCCTAAACCCTAAACCCTAAACCCTAACCCTAAACCCTAAACCCTAACCCTAAATCCTAACCCTAAACCCTAACCCTAAACCCTAAACCCTAAACCCTAAACCCTAACCCTAAACCCTAAACCCTAACCATGACCAATGGCCAATGGGAATGCGATGAGATTACAAGTTTGGAAAATGAACCAATATTTCAAAAAGAATAAAAGCAATAGATAAATTAATAAGAACACAAATGTTTCCTCCAAACAGACAAACAAGTGAATGTTGGGCTTTGTGCCTGAGGGTTAGGGTTAGGGTTAGAATAAGAGTGAATGTTGGGCTTTGTGCCTGAGGGTTAGGGTTAGGGTTAGAATAAGAGTGAATGTTGGGCTTTGTGCCTGAGGGTTAGGGTTAGGGTTAGAATAAGAGTGAATGTTGGGCTTTGTGCCTGAGGCCCGCCTCCCATCGTCATGGTGAATAATGCTACGTGTCTGTCAGCAGCATTCCGCTCTTCCTGCGGACCCAGAGCTGTCAGGAGCCACGGCACCCATGGTGAGACCAGCGGAACCCGGGACGGATCGCAAGCGTCAAGCTGTTCCCCTGTATGAATGTCACACGTGGCGCTCCGGCACTCCCGACATTCCCGATGTTCTGCCGGAAACACAATGAACTTGGGCTTCTGGAACAAAGCGGAGCAACTCACATTAGCATCTCACATTAGCATCTCACATTAGCAACTCACATTAGCAACTCACATTAGCAACTCACATTAGCATCTCACATTAGCAACTCACATTAGCATCTCACATTAGCATCTCACATTAGCATCTCACATTAGCATCTCACATTAGCAACTCACATTAGCAACTCAAAAGAGAGCTTTTTTTCCTTCTTCTTTATTGTTATTTTTTTATTTTTTTAACTTTTGTACTATGTTCAAATTCAACTTCCTGCAACCCCCCCCCCCCCCATCACCTGTCTCATGCGCTTATTTACATTTTCTGATTTTTCACAAATCACTCGTTTACTGGGCCTAGCTCCCAAATGCAGACGATAGCAGCAGCAGATGGAGTACAGCACTGCTGCTCTCTTTAGAGAGATAATTACGTACAGTCAAGCCGGAAAGTCTCCACACCCCTTTCACCTTCTCCATGTTTTATTACATTACAGACATATTCTACAATAGATTGAGTTCATTTTTTGTCTCAAAATTCTACACAAAATAGCCCATAATGACAAAGTGAAAACAGGTTTTTAGACATTTGTGCTAATTTATTAAAAATTAAAATGTAAAATATTATATGTACACAAGTGTGCACACCCTTTGATATGACACCCAAAAGTGAGCTGAGGTGCATTTTGTTTCCACTGATACTGCTTGAGATGTTTCTACAACTTAATTGGAGTCCACCTGTGATAAATTCAATTGATTGGACATGATTGGGGATTGCCAACACCTGCCTATATAAAGTCCCACAGTTGACAGTGCATGTCAGAGCAAACTCCAAGCCATGGGGTCAAAGGAATTATCTGCAGACCTCAGAAACAGGATTGTGTCAAGGCATAAATCTGGAGAAGGGTACGGAAAAATCTCTGCAGCTTTACAGGTCCCAAAGAGCACAGTGGCCACCATCATTTGTAAATGGAAGAAGTTTGGAACCACTAAGAATCTTCCTAGACCTGGCCGCCCGGCTAAACTGAGCAATTGGGGAAGACAGGGAGGTGAGCAGGAACCCGAGGGTCACTCTGACAGAGCTCCAGCATATCCTTGTAGAGATGGGAGAACCTTTCAGAAGATCAACCATCCAGGCAGCACTCCACCAATCAGGCCTTTATGGTAGAGTGGCCAGACAGAAGCCCCTCCTTAGTAAAAGGCACAGTTTTCCAAAAGGCACCTAGAGGACTCTCAAACCACGAGAATCAAGATTCTCTGGTCTAATGAAACCAAAATTTTCTGGCCTGAATACCAAGCGTCACGTCTGGAGGAAACCAGGCACCGCTCATCACCTGGCTAATACCATTCCTACAGTGAAGCATGGCGGCGGCAGCATCATGATGTGGGGATGTTTTTCAGCAGCGGGAACGGGGCGACTAGTCCTGATAGAGGGAAAGATGAATGCAGCTAAGTACACCGAGATCCTTGAAGAAAACCTGCTCCACAGCGCTGTGGACCTCAGACTGGGGCGAAGGTTTACCTTCCAACATGACAACGACCCGAAGCACACAGCCAAGAGAACAAAGGAGTGGCTTTGCAGAAAGTCTGTGCATGTCCTTGAGTGGCCCAGCCAGAGCCCAGACCTGAATCCAATTGAACATCTGTGGAAAGAGCTGAAAATGGCTGTGTACCGACGCTCCCCATCCAACCTGACAGAGCTTGCAAGAATACGTCAAGAGGAATGGGCAAAAATGTCCAGAAACAAGTGTGCCAAGCTCGTAGCTTCTTTCCCAAGACGCCTTGAAGCTGTAATTGCTGCCAAAGGTGCAGCAACCAAGTATTAGGCTAAGGGTGTGTACAGATATGTAACCCCTAAATAACCTATTTTTGTCAGTAAAATAAAATTACATATTTTCTAAAAACCAGTTTTCTCTTTGTCATTATTGACTATTGTGTGTAGATGTTTGAGGCAAAAAATGAACTCAATCTATTGTAGTATAAATCTGCAACATAAGAAAACGTGGAGAAGGTGAAAGGGGTGTGCAGACTTTCCGGCTTGACTGTATGCGCTAATTATGTATGCATGCCATGTTGTTAACTACGATTTATCTATGAAGGTAATGTTGCATAAAATATTTTATTTTCCAAACGCGAGGTTAGGGGCGACTTGCTGATAGGGGTCTGTGCTGATCAGTGGAGGATACGGGCTACGGGTCTGTGCTGATCAGCGGAAGATACGGGCGACAGGTCTGTGCTGATCAGAGGAGGATATGGGCGACAGGTCTGTGCTGATCAGCGGAAGATACGGGCGACAGATCTGTGCTGATCAGTGGAGGATATGGGCGACAGGTCTGTGCTGATCAGCGGAAGATACGGGCGACAGGTCTGTGCTGATCAGCGGAAGATACGGGCGACAGGTCTGTGCTGATCAGCGGAGGATATGGGCGACAGGTCTGTGCTGATCAGCGGAAGATACGGGCGACAGGTCTGTGCTGATCAGTGGAGGATATGGGCGACAGGTCTGTGCTGATCAGCGGAAGATACGGGCGACAGGTCTGTGCTGATCAGCGGAAGATATGGGCGACGGGTCTGTGCTGATCAGCGGAGGATACGGGCGACGGGTCTGTGCTGATCAGCGGAGGATACGGGCGACGGGTCTGTGCTGATCAGCGGAGGATACGGGCGACGGGTCTGTGCTGATCAGCGGAGGATACGGGCGACGGGTCTGCGCTGATCAGCGGAGGATACGGGCGACGGGTCTGTGCTGATCAGCAGAGGATACGGGCGACGGGTCTGTGCTGATCAGCAGAGGATACGGGCGACGGGTCTGTGCTGATCAGCGGAAGATATGGGCGACGGGTCTGTGCTGATCAGCGGAGGATACGGGCGACGGGTCTGCGCTGATCAGCGGAGGATACGGGCGACGGGTCTGTGCTGATCAGCGGAGGATACGGGCGACGGGTCTGTGCTGATCAGTGGAGGATACGGGCGACGGGTCTGTGCTGATCAGTGGAGGATACGGGCTACGGGTCTGTGCTGATCAGCGGAGGATACGGGCGACGGGTCTGTGCTGATCAGCGGAGGATACGGGCGACGGGTCTGTGCTGATCAGCGGAGGATACGGGCGACGGGTCTGTGCTGATCAGCGGCTCATTTTAATGCAGAAAAATAAGTCTCATAAACATCAGGAGGGACTGCATTTTTTAAAATGTATTTGTGATAGATAAAACACAGACATGGCCATTCTGGGGTACCCCCTGTGTAAAGCAAGAAAAACACACAGCACATTCTGGGGTACCCCCTGTGCAAAGCAGGAAAAACACACAGCACATTCTGGGGTACCCCCTGTGCAAAGCAGGAAAAACACACAGCACATTCTGGGGTACCCCCTGTGTAAAGCAGGAAAAACACACAGCACATTCTGGGGTACCCCCTGTGTAAAGCAGGAAAAACACACAGCACATTCTGGGGTACCCCCTGTGCAAAGCAGGAAAAACACACAGCACATTCTGGGGTACCCCCTGTGCAAAGCAGGAAAAACACACAGCACATTCTGGGGTACCCCCTGTGTAAAGCAGGAAAAACACACAGCACATTCTGGGGTACCCCCTGTGTAAAGCAGGAAAAACACACAGCACATTCTGGGGTACCCCCTGTGTAAAGCAGAAAAAACACACAGCACATTCTGGGGTACCCCCTGTGCAAAGCAGGAAAAACACAGCACATTCTGGGGTACCCCCTGTGTAAAGCAGGAAAAACACACAGCACATTCTGGGGTACCCCCTGTGTAAAGCAGGAAAAACACACAGCACATTCTGGGGTGTCCATCCTGAAGGCACTTCCTTATTTCAGCCTATTGTTCACGCCGAAACGTTCTGTCTGTTCTAAATGTGGAATTGTTCTATTTTCGCCTGTCTGCCGGAACGCCTCAGACACTCAAAGTTGTGTCTGAGTTTTCCGAGTTTCCGTCCTGGGACAGGGACAGTGTGGCTGCAGAGGCCAGGAGACACGGCGTTTCTGAAAAGGAGATTAAGCATCCGAGGGGGGGGGGGGTGGAGCGAGGCAGCTGTGTTCATACGAGGGGTGGGGGTGTGTTTGGGGTTGGGGTTTGGGGGAGGGGGTGTGTCTGTACTTAATCTCCATTGATTTGTTGGTTTCTGTGCATTATCTGTACCATTGCTTCCCCATTCAGCGGCTGCCATTGGGAATATGCTAATTCTCCGGGCCTGATTAAGAACTTTCTTTGAGTTTTTATGCAGCGCCGGCTGTAGCGATGGTGGCGGTACACTGGGCAGAGCCGGGGGAGGAAGAGCGCGTATCCCACCGCCAGCCCCTCTTCCTCACGCCATCTGCCAGACTTCATGACATTTGAATAATTCTACTTTGGACAGCTTGCATGCTAATGTGGAAAGAGAGGATGTCAGACTTCAGAAGTTCTCTGATTTGTTCTATCAGATTTATCGATGCTCTCTGATTGGCTGAAGCCAGGCATGTTAACATGGACAGAGAGGTGTGTCATACTTTAAAAGCTCTTTGATTGCCTGCTTTGGTAATTATCAAAAGAATGTCGAAACTGAGACTGTATATCATTCAGGAAATCTAACCCAACAGACTGTAAAAATATGTAAATGTGTAAAACTGCTCCGCTGTTATTGGGATTTTATCCCTGTTAGTTTCCGAGCTCACGGGCATCTTGTGACTTAGATGTACAGATCATCTCAGGATATGATGAGCTGTGGAATCTATGCAGGTTAGATGTACAGATCATCTCAGGATATGATGGGCTAAGGAATCTATGCAGGTTAGATGTACAGATCATCTCAGGATATGATGGGCTAAGGAATCCATGTCGGATAAAGATCTGGGCCCGTATTCACAAAACATTTTATCTTAAGGCCCTGTCACACTATTGCGTATGAGAGAAACGTATGAGTTGCGGATGTAAATTCATGAAATAATTTTCATACGCGCAAAAAGCCGTTGAAAATAAAGAATTTTTCGGATACTTACCGTATTGAACCTATGAGTAGCGTATGAGTAGCGTATCGCCAGCGTATGGCTAGCGTAATGTACGTATGGCTAGCGTATGAGTAGAGTATGAACTGCGCGTGTCCAGCGTACCGCTATCACGTGACAAAGTGCCAATATAACCATCGGCCTTTCCACATTCTCGGTTCTCAGGATGGGGAACGCAACACACCACCACAACCAGGAAAGAAGTATTGACTCTTTAATGACTGTAGGCTATTACTCAGAGGGTATGCAACATGGTTGAAAAGGACATGATGACGGTGAGGGATTTCGAGAGCTAATAAAACAGGCTGGGCACACGACTCACTCCAGACCACGTAGATATGCTTAAATGTTCTTGAATAAAAATAAGTAGGTCTATCTAGTATGCATATGAGGAGCCTATTCAAAACATAATAGCCTATGTTTTAAGTTGACTGTTCTATGCTAGGTCTACTAGTTTAACTGTCGCCTTTCAATTTCAAGAGCGATTATGTTCATGCTGCAAGTGCCTAGCGGAGCAACGGTTTCGCTTGCTACAGATGAGACCGAGCGCAATTTCTTTTCTGTTAAAGTAGCCTATACACGCCTTCCTATTCTATTTTTGTTATGCTACAATAATGCCTGTTTCTCAAATGTTACAATAAATATTTGATTGATGAATATAACATGCATTTTGTATTCTGTCTATCATAAGCTATATTTAGCTTTTATGTTATCAATTAATCGACGATTTTTTGTTAAGGTTAACAACTATCGATTAAGGAAATTCCTTAATATTTGCATCCCTACTATGTACCATTATTACCATTATTATCATGTGGCATTATTAATGATCAGTTGATCATATGAATAAACGTTTTTTAAACTTACTTCTGGTGTTTTTCATACTTTTATAATACATCAAATGATGTGTAATTTATAAGTACCCCTGACCCATAGAATAATAAACTGCATTTTACACTTGACTTGACATTTTAAACTATACAATTGTTCTAAATCATCCTGTCTTGCCATGGAACTGCACCTGCATCTGAGTTGGCCCAGTGCTTCTTTCAATCGTCAGGCATACGCCAAGATGTCTATATACGTTGCAGATACGTCAGACATACGTTAGAAGTACGTTACTCATGCGCTATCAATGCGCTATCAATACGCTAGCTGTACGGTACACCTTCATGTCAGCGTATGTCATCGTATGACCAGCGTACTCGACCTATGAGTAACGTACCTCTAGCTTAATTCTAGCGTATTCAGCGTATGCCTAGCGTATGTTTAGCGTATAAACCATACGTCCGAACACGCACAAAATTTTTGAGCATGCTTAAAAAACTTTTGGTGCCTCGCCGTATGCCAGCGTATGCCACCGAATGCGACCGTGCTTGAAACGTATACAACCTATGCCTAACGTACCCCTAGCGTATGTCAGCGTATATCAGCGTATATCAGCGTATGAGTGATATTTTTAATACGCTGGCATACGCTAGTACGAAACGCAATAGTGTGACAGGGCCTTTACCACTAGGAGGTCTCCCAAATAGCAGTAAAAGTTTCTAGCTAAGAGTTTTCTCTTAAAACCTATTCACAACGCTGCTGAGACCAACTTTTACTAAGGAATGGGGAGAAAGGGGTTGACCTCGTTGCAATGGATGATTGGACAAGCTTACTTACTATGCCCACAGTGATTAGCTGATAGGGGATGGGTCTCTGTCAGTGATTTCATCACATAAATACTGTAGAAAGAAGTATCATGTTGCCATATTCAAATAAAGCTTTTTATATTACGTTGTTATTCATAATCAAGGTGTTTGTGTGATCAATATAATTTAAAAAGGAAAGCAAACATTTTGTGAGCTTAACTGTTGTAATTGAACTGAGGTCCCAGTTGTGAGTGGATGTAAGGCGTGAGAAGCCACGTCCTTCAGGGATAGCCACTGTCCCCCACCAAGTGACATCCAGCTGGGACATGATGCCTCTCAAACTGCAGCCTCAGGCTGGGAGTCATCTGTTACGCCTAGCCACTTGACGAAAATGTCAAGAATATTGTAGTTGGCATCAAAAACCACCTGTGTGTTGATGCTATGATTTTTTTTTTGTTGACAAATGCGTGCTCATCTTCTGATGGTGCAATAATGTGTCCCATCTATAGTATTAACTCTATTGGGTAGTCCAGCTATGGCCACGAAGTGGGCTTTGTTTCTTTGTAGTTGGCGAACATCAAGAGGAAACAGTGTGAATTGTTGGACGATGTGGGGTCTGGAGAGGGCATTTATTGTTTGATGTAGTATTCTACTGACAGATGACTGAGATATATATACCTAGTTCGTCCGCACTACATTGCTGCTTTTTCCCTGTGGCCAAGTAGCGTAGAGTTGTCAGAACCTTGATCTCCGGGGTTATTGGGTTGTTTCTCTGTGTTGGTGAGTGACTGCATCCCTGACTAGCTCTACTATTATCATAATACCCTCACGATTAAGGCCATACCTTTTTAAAAGCTCAGTATCATTAAATGCTTCTAAAATGTTGATGCGATTACAAGGTGGATTGCCAGCAGCAGCCATTTTCAGATTGTTTGTGATTTGGTCTTAATGATTTAGGAGTCCTCTTGACTACCCCTAACTTTTCACAGATTTAGGAGCTGGTTTTGGCTCTAAAACGCTTTGTGAAATACTCTTAGACCGAAAATTTAGGAGTCCTAAAATTAGGACTGACACGCCCATTATTTTAAAGAGTTTCACCTAAATCAGCAAGTTGGGAGCTACTTTTTGCCTTAAGATGTTTTGTGAATACGAGCCCAGGAGCTTTTAATAAGCAGCCTCACATGCACCCCAGGCATATCAACTTGGCTCTGTTCATTCTATTCTACCATCACCAGCCAATCCCATTCCACCATCTACAGCCAATCCCGTTCTACCATCTATGTTCAATCCTGTTCCACCATCTACAGCAAACCCAGTTCCACCATCTATAGCCAATCCCAGTCCACCATCTACAGCCAATCCCAGTCCACCATCTACAGCCAATCCCATTCCACCAACTACAGCCAATCCCAGTCCACCATCTACAGCCAATCCCAGTCCACCATCTACAGCCAATCCCATTCCACCAACTACAGCCAATCCCATTCCATCATCTACAGCCAATCCCGTTCCACCATCTACAGCCAATCCCGGTCCACCATCTACAGCCAATCCCGTTCCACCATCTATAGCCAATCCCGGTCCACCATCTATAGCCAATGCCATTCCACCATTTACAGCCAATCCCGTTACACCATCTACAGCCAATCCTGTTCCACCAACTATAGCCAATCATGTTCCATCATCTACAGCCAATTCCGGTCCACCATTTATAGCGAATCCCGTTCCACCATCTACCGACAATCCCAGTCCACCATCTACAGCCAATCCCAGTCCACTATCTACAGCCAATCCCAGTCCACCATTTATAGCCAATCCCAGTTCACCATCTACAGCCAATCCCAGTCCACCATCTATAGCCAATCCCATTCCACCATCTATAGCCAATCCCAGTCCACCATCTACAGCCAATCCCAGTCCACCATCTACAACCAATCCCCTTCCACCATCTACAGCCAATCCTGTTCCACCATATCAGTATAATTTTTGGATACTTCAGTGGAAATGTACATGTTGTTCTCAGCCCTTCGCTGTTAACTGTGGGTTTCTGCAACAGCCACTTTTTTAATGTTTTGAATTATTTGCTGCACTTTGCGACTGTTCTCAGGAGAGGGTTGGTGGGCGTGTCGTGGAGGTGGGGAACGCTGGCTCAGCTAAACGATAATAAAGTTAAAGTGTGTAACTGGCTACAGTATAAAAGCTGCACATGCTCACTCTCTCAGTCTCTGTGGTGTTCTACAAACGGACGTTTAGGTCAGGCCTGTCTCTCTGGTAAAACGCTTATATAACGTTTTGGTTCAGCCCTGTCTCAGTTTAAAATGTTTAACGTTGGGATGCTCTTGAACACAAATAGAACTGGGTGTGTGTGTGATCG
>CM040395.1:152687620-152692620 GCA_022702515.1 Ilyophis sp. 1 JC-2022
AAGGTGAGATATAATGAACTTCCATGACATGGGCTTTTGGTGCGATCTTTTCACATTTTCAAAAGAAAATTAATCTCCCCCCCCCCGTTCCAGCAGAAAACCAAATTAATATTTCATCCAACGGAACTTTTCAGCTTCGATGACTATACGTTTTCTGTCCATAATTACCTGGGTAGAGAAAGATGTTTTTTTTGTTCAGCTCATAATTACCAGGGTAGAGAAAGATGTTTTTGTGACCATTTTTTCTATATTGGACGGTCTTGCGGTGCTTCTGATAAGAGTCAAACAGTTTGATACAGATCTGGAAGGATTAAATGTGAAAATGAATCAGAAATCAAGCATTGAACTGATGACATATGTCTGGCTCCCCTGTGTGATGTGTCTGTCATATCAGGAAAAGTAGCTGCCATTTATGAGATTGTTTGGCTCCAATCTGATTGTTCTAACAAGCTTTCTCCAGCCATATGTTACACTAGGTCAATAATTCAGCTGGCCTGGTCATTATTCATCATCTACACACATGCACGTACGCACACATAAACACATACACACACACACACACACACATGCACGTACGCACACATAAACACATACACACACACACACACACACATGCACGTACGCACACATAAACACACGCACACAAACACATGCACACATGCAAACCCAGCATCTTCCACTAAAACCAGCATCTCCCACTAAACCCATGCATCTCCCACTAAACCCACATCTCCCACTAAACCCACATCTCCCACTAAAACCAGCATCTCCCACTAAACCCAGCATCTCACACTAAAACCAGCATCTCCCACTAAACCCAGCATCTCCCACTAAACCCACATCTCCCACTAAACCCACATCTCCCACTAAAACCAGCATCTCTCAGTAAACCCAGCATCCCCCACTAAACCCACATCTCCCAATAAACCCAGCATCTCTCACTTAACCCACATCTCCCACTAAACCCACATCTCCCACTAAACCCACATCTCCCACTAAACCCAGCATCTCTCACTTAACCCACATCTCCCACTAAACCCAGCATCGCCCACTAAACCCACATCTCCCACTAAACCCACATCTCCCACTAAACCCAGCATCTCTCAGTAAACCCAGCATCTCCCACTAAACCCACATCTCCCACTAAAACCAGCATCTCTCACTTAACCCACATCTCCCACTAAACCCAGCATCTCCCACTAAACCCACATCTCCCACTAAAACCAGCATCTCTCAGTAAACCCAGCATCCCCCACTAAACCCACATCTCCCACTAAACCCAGCATCTCTCACTTAACCCACATCTCCCACTAAACCCACATCTCCCACTAAACCCAGCATCTCTCACTTAACCCACATCTCCCACTAAACCCAGCATCTCCCACTAAACCCACATCTCCCACTAAACCCAGCATCTCTCACTTAACCCACATCTCCCACTAAACCCACATCTCCCACTAAACCCAGCATCTCTCACTTAACCCACATCTCCCACTAAACCCACATCTCCCACTAAACCCAGCATCTCTCACTTAACCCACATCTCCCACTAAACCCACATCTCCCACTAAACCCAGCATCTCTCAGTAAACCCAGCATCTCCCACTAAACCCACATCTCCCACTAAACCCACATCTCCCACTAAAACCAGCATCTCTCAGTAAACCCAGCATCTCCCACTAAACCCACATCTCCCACTAAACCCACATCTCCCACTAAACCCACATCTCCCACTAAACCCAGCATCTCTCAGTAAACCCAGCATCTCCCACTAAACCCACATCTCCCACTAAAACCAGCATCTCTCAGTAAACCCAGCATCCCCCACTAAACCCACATCTCCCACTAAACCCAGCATCTCTCACTTAACCCACATCTCCCACTAAACCCAGCATCTCTCACTTAACCCACATCTCCCACTAAACCCAGCATCTCCCACTAAACCCACATCTCCCACTAAACCCAGCATCTCTCACTTAACCCACATCTCCCACTAAACCCACATCTCCCACTAAACCCAGCATCTCTCACTTAACCCACATCTCCCACTAAACCCACATCTCCCACTAAACCCAGCATCTCTCAGTAAACCCAGCATCTCCCACTAAACCCACATCTCCCACTAAACCCACATCTCCCACTAAAACCAGCATCTCTCAGTAAACCCAGCATCTCCCACTAAACCCACATCTCCCACTAAACCCACATCTCCCACTAAACCCACATCTCCCACTAAACCCACATCTCCCACTAAACCCAGCATCTCTCAGTAAACCCAGCATCTCCCACTAAACCCACATCTCCCACTAAAACCAGCATCTCTCAGTAAACCCAGCATCTCCCACTTAACCCACATCTCCCACTAAAACCAGCATCTCTCAGTCAACCTACATCTCCCACTAAACCCACATCTTCCACTAAACCCAGCATCTAAACCCACATCTCCCACTAAACCCAGCATTTCTCACTTAACCCACATCTCCCACTAAACCCACATCTCCCACTAAACCCAGCATCTCTCACTTAACCCACATCTCCCACTAAACCCACATCTCCCACTAAAACCAGCATCTCTCAGTAAACCCAGCATCTCCCACTAAACCCACATCTCCCACTAAACCCAGCATCTCTCACTTAACCCACATCTCCCACTAAAACCAGCATCTCTCAGTCAACCTACATCTCCCACTAAACCCACATCTTCCACTAAACCCACATCTTCCACTAAACCCAGCATCTAAACCCACATCTCCCACTAAACCCAGCATCTCTCAGTAAACCCACATCTCCCACTAAACCCAGCATCTAAACCCACATCTCCCACTAAACCCAGCATCTAAACCCACATCTCCCACTAAACCCAGCATCTCTCAGTAAACCCACATCTCCCACTAAACCCAGCATCTAAACCCACATCTCCCACTAAACCCAGCATCTAAACCCACATATTGCTTTTAACTAATTCCTTTTAATTTTTAATTTTTAATTATTTTAACTATTCACCTTACCTATTTTTATTATACTTGTGATTTTTGCATTGTGTGGAACTATTTTTATGTTTTTTACTTGTGTTACTACTCATTGTATAATGTAAAGCACTTTGGGCTGCATTCTGTATGAAAAGTGCTATATAAATAAAGTTATTATTATTATTATCTCCCACTAAACCCACATTTCCCACTAAACCCAGCATCTAAACCCACATCTCCCACTAAACCCAACATCTCCCACTAAACCCAGCATCTAAACCCACATATCCCACTAAACCCAACATCTAAACCCACATCTCCCACTAAACCCAGCATCTAAACCCACATCTCCCACTAAACCCACATTTCCCACTAAACCCAGCATCTAAACCCACATCTCCCACTAAACCCAACATCTCCCACTAAACCCAGCATCTAAACCCACATCTCCCACTAAACCCAGCATCTAAACCCACATATCCCACTAAACCCACATTTCCCACTAAACCCAGCATCTAAACCCACATCTCCCACTAAACCCAACATCTCCCACTAAACCCAGCATCTAAACCCAGCATCTAAACCCACATCTCCCACTAAACCCAGCATCTAAACCCAGCATCTCCCACTAAACCCAGCCCTTTACAGAAAAAACAGCAAAACAGCCACAAAATGCCTTTAATGGGATTTTTTTCATCAAGCCTAACTACCTGTTTCCAGCAGAAAAGGTGTATTGCACTGGTGAGTCAGTAGGGTGTTATTCAGGTGAGTGTGCAGGTAAGTGTCAGGTGTGCAGGTGTAAGTACTTCATCTCCAGCACAGTTTCTGCTGACTGTGCACAAAGAGACGTGACTCAGGTGTGGAATTACGAAACTCCTCTGCACTTTGCATTCTTTAGTCAGAGTGAAGATACCGGATCATATTCTTCATCTGAAGTCCTGGGGAGGATCATGAGCCAGTCAAAACGGACTCAAATAACCTGCACATGAGTCACTAATAACTCAAACAACAAATTAATCACGAATCACGAATCACTAATCACTCACCACGAATCACGAATCACGAATCACGAATCACGAATCACGAATCACTAATCACTAATCATGAACCGGAGCTCACAGAGCTGGGCTCTTAGGCTGTGGAATATGTGCAGTAGCTCACAGAGCTGGGCTCTTAGGCTGTGGATTCGATTCCCAGGTGGGAAGCCTTGAGAAATGTGCATAACCTGGACTGATTCAGTAAATATCCATCTGTATAAATGGGCTGTGTGTGTGAAAGAATGTGAGCTGTAAGCTGTGTAATTCTCTTTGGATAGAGAGAGAGTGTGTGCGGTGACTGTAGCTGTTAGCAGCGCAGTACCCAGCAAACTACCAGCCTTCATTTCATTCACATAAAAGACAAAGTGTAATTAGGACATTCATTAAATGGTCAGCGTACAGGGCCTACGGGCTAAGAGCTGCCTGCACTTTGTCTGCAGTAAAATGACATTTAAAGGTCTGGGCTTGTAGGAGCAGCATTGAATAACCTTGAATAATCCATTACGAACACTAAACTGATCCTGGATAAGTAGCCTACTTCTACTGTCAACCTCATCCATTATCAGCCCGCAGACTAAACTGATCCTGGTTCAGTACTCCTACTGTCATATGCTTTATGAAAACGATTCCTGGAACTGCAGGGCTCTCTGTCTCTTTCTATCTCTCAATTCAATTAAATTCACAAATGCTTTATTGGCATTGATACATATCTTGTTGCCAAAGCACAGAACAAAGAACACAATTGAACATATAAACACAGATCTAGATGTACAGTATACAGACGAAAATATGCAAATACACTCACTGGTTATCCCTCTGTGTATAGCAAGCTGTCGCATAGCTTTCTCTCTCTCTCTCTCTCTCTCTCTCTCTCTCTCTCTCTCTCTCTCTCTCTCTCTCTCTCTCTCTCTCTCTCTCTCTCTCTCTCCATTCCATTCAAAATGCTTTATTGGCATGACATATTTAGATATATATATTGCCAAAGCGCAATAGT
>CM040395.1:152695120-152745120 GCA_022702515.1 Ilyophis sp. 1 JC-2022
GTTATTCACTTCACCTGTCAGTGGATTTAATGTTGTGGCTGATCGGTGTATATCTCTTGTCAAAATCAAGCACTATTTTCAAAACCATACACTTTCATCCCAAAATGACAATTTTCCTTCAAATAATAAACACTAGTCAACAAATGAATACAAATTATAAATGCCAATTACACCCTGGTATAAAAAATGAAAGACACTATTACCATTATATTACAGTTTTTCTCAATTGTTGAGACACATTTTATAAAATTAAAACTCATTTCTCTAAATGATAAACACAAAACCCACACGGTAAACTCTTTCTGTAAAACTTCATATATTTCTTGTCAAAATCAAACACTATTTTCAAAACCATACTGATACGTTTCCCCCAAACTTGAATGGACCCAGATGCAGGACTCAGAGACAGACTCACACAATAAACTCCAGCATGGAGACAGACTCACACAATAAACTCCAGCATGGAGACAGACTCACACAATAAACTCCAGCGTGGAGACAGACTCACACAATAAACTCCAGCGTGGAGACAGACTCACACAATAAACTTCAGCATGGAGACAGACTCACACAATAAACTCCAGCGTGGAGACAGACTCACACAATAAACTCCAGCATGGAGACAGACTCACACAATAAACTCCAGCGGGGAGACAGACTCACACAATAAACTCCAGCATGGAGACAGACTCACACAATAAACTCCAGCGTGGAGACAGACTCACACAATAAACTCCAGCGTGGAGACAGACTCACACAATAAACTCCAGCATGGAGACAGACTCACACAATAAACTCCAGCGTGGAGACAGACTCACACAATAAACTCCAGCGTGGAGACAGACTCACACAATAAACTCCAGCGTGGAGACAGACTCACACAATAAACTTCAGCATGGAGACAGACTCACACAATAAACTCCAGCGTGGAGACAGACTCACACAATAAACTCCAGCGTGGAGACAGACTCACACAATAAACTCCAGCGTGGAGACAGACTCACACAATAAACTCCAGCGTGGAGACAGACTCACACAATAAACTCCAGCGTGGAGACAGACTCACACAATAAACTCCAGCGTGGAGACAGACTCACACAATAAACTCCAGCATGGAGACAGACTCACACAATAAACTCCAGCGTGGAGACAGACTCACACAATAAACTCCAGCATGGAGACAGACTCACACAATAAACTCCAGCATGGAGACAGACTCACACAATAAACTCCAGCGTGGAGACAGACTCACACAATAAACTTCAGCATGGAGACAGACTCACACAATAAACTCCAGCATGGAGACAGACTCACACAATAAACTCCAGCATGGAGACAGACTCACACAATAAACTCCAGCGTGGAGACAGACTCACACAATAAACTCCAGCGTGGAGACAGACTCACACAATAAACTCCAGCGTGGAGACAGACTCACACAATAAACTCCAGCGGGGAGACAGACTCACACAATAAACTCCAGCATGGAGACAGACTCACACAATAAACTTCAGCATGGAGACAGACTCACACAATAAACTCCAGCGGGGAGACAGACTCACACAATAAACTCCAGCATGGAGACAGACTCACACAATAAACTCCAGCGTGGAGACAGACTCACACAATAAACTTCAGCATGGAGACAGACTCACACAATAAACTCCAGCGTGGAGACAGACTCACACAATAAACTCCAGCGTGGAGACAGACTCACACAATAAACTCCAGCGTGGAGACAGACTCACACAATAAACTCCAGCGTGGAGACAGACTCACACAATAAACTCCAGCGTGGAGACAGACTCACACAATAAACTCCAGCGGGGAGACAGACTCACACAATAAACTCCAGCGGGGAGACAGACTCACACAATAAACTCCAGCGGGGAGACAGACTCACACAATAAACTCCAGCGTGGAGACAGACTCACACAATAAACTCCAGCGGGGTGTTTGTTTATTAAGGGATGCGAACACACAAGGGAGTGGGGAGCTGGGCGAGGGTCTGGATGCGGGGTCAGACGAGTTAGCTGGGTAGGGCGGACAGGAGCTGGGCGAGGGTCTGGATGCGGGGTCAGACGAGTTAGCTGGGTAGGGCGGACAGGAGCTGGGCGAGGGTCTGGATGCGGGGTCAGACGAGTTAGCTGGGTAGGGCGGACAGGAGCTGGGCGAGGGTCTGGATGCGGGGTCAGACGAGTTAGCTGGGTAGGGCGGACAGGAGCTGGGCGAGGGTCTGGATGCGGGGTCAGACGAGTTAGCTGGGTAGGGCGGACAGGAGCTGGGCGAGGGTCTGGATGCGGGGTCAGACGAGTTAGCTAGGTAGGGCGGACAGGAGCTGGGCGAGGGTCTGGATGCGGGGTCAGACGAGTTAGCTGGGTAGGGCGGACAGGAGCTGGGCGAGGGTCTGGATGCGGGGTCAGACGAGTTAGCTGGGTAGGGCGGACAGGAGCTGGGCGAATGGCAGGTGGACTGGTGACGGACAGGAAGCAGGATTGGTGACGGACAGGAAGCAGGACTGGTGATGGACAGGAAGCAGGATTGGTGATGGACAGGAAGCAGGACTGGTGACGGACAGGAGGCAGGGTTGGTGATGGACAGGAAGCAGGATTGGTGACGGACAGGAAGCAGGACTGGTGACGGACAGGAAGCAGGGTTGGTGACGGACAGGAAGCAGGACTGGTGACGGACAGGAAGCAGGGTTGGTGATGGACAGGAAGCAGGACTGGTGACGGACAGGAAGCAGGGTTGGTGATGGACAGGAAGCAGGGTTGGTGACGGACAGGAAGCAGGATTGGCGAGGGCAGAGGCGGAGCAGGGGAGCAGGCTGGTGGGTGAACTGAAAAAAGGCAGACTTGACAGATTAGCAAACACAACAGACAATGGCCGAGTAGCACGTCTAACAAACATAACCTGACGGAACGAAGTGGTGACGAGACAAACGTAGAAGGGAGAATAAATAGAGAGACTAATGAGTGAAGCGTGCAGAAAAAACATATGAAAGTTCTCTCTCATTCTACCATGTATTGTACTACCAATATATGCTACTAAATATGAAATGAATATACAATCCTACCATTGGTTTTACACATCGAGATGTTCCTTTCAAAATTCAGTGGTCATTTATTGTCTGGTACAATCGGTTTGAGAAATGTACAGCACTTTATACCGCAATTACACTGTCTGAAACGTTGACTCGTAATACCCCCCATGCTCTGCAAGCCTGTCTCGTTCATTGCAGTTCGTTCTGGTTTTATTGTCAGCTCTTTTATCCAACAGAGTGCATTATAACGTTAGCAACGGTATGTCCCAGGTCTTCCGGGGTGCTTTATACAATTTACTACAGTCCTGCGTATCGGTAGATTTCGTTTTCAAGGTGTCATATTACGCAAGATGTATATAATAATGCACTAGGAAGAGGAAATTCTCCAAGCCGACATTAAAAAAAATTCGCGTCTGAAATGCAGTTGGTCTCGCTGGCTACAGAAAATAAGTTAAGTAAGTTCATTTTTCCACTCGAACACTGTCTTTCCAATATGATTGATAGACCCATTGTTATTTTCGCATTTTGAGCGCATTTCACATACTGTAGTGCAATCGTTAATTGTATTTTTGATAGCCTACCGATTTCCATTGAAAATAGAACATTTGGCAGCATTTTGCAGATGTTGGAATATTATTTTATTTTCATGTTATCGTACATAATATAGGCTATGGCGTATATAGGCTACTTGTCACTAGGTTACTTGGAATAGCAACTGCTCATTCCAATTGTCTGTGCGCTGATATGTGGTAGATTAAGGTAAAGATTTTCCTTAATCAAAATGACTAGAACTATAAAAAAAACTACAGAGAAATGCAATCCCGGGACAAAAGTATACATACTGTAGAGTACAGGAAAAAGTGATGTTTTATTGAGGTATAAGAGTGAATGATTAGGCTACATATTTAGGTGTATGTAACACTGTGATATCAATATTTTATCTTAATCCATCAGAAGAAGCAAATGTATATTCTTTATAATGGATAAAACAAATTTTATAAATTTTATGACATGTTTTGCATAGGGGGTTTGGACCCATAGATATCTACCCCCCTATACTGAAAAAAATTGAGTAATTCCCACTTGAAAATGATGCAAATGTGAGTTTTATGAGCCAAAACTGTTGATTTGTTTTAAATCAGCGCTGCACCATGCGTTTAAAGCTGAGCTGCACCATGCATCTGTTTTAAAGCAGCGCTGCACCATGCATCTGTTTTAATGCAGTGCTGCACCATGCATCTGTTTTAAAGCAGCGCTGCACCATGCGTCTGTTTTAAAGCAGCGCTGCACCATGCGTCTGTTTTAAAGCAGCGCTGCACCATGCGTCTGTTTTAAAGCAGCGCTGCACCATGCGTCTGTTTTAAAGCAGCGCTGCACCATGCATCTGTTTTAAAGCAGCGCTGCACCATGTGTCTGTTTTAAAGCTGAGCTGCACCATGCGTCTGTTTTAAAGCTGAGCTGCACCATGCGTCTGTTTTAAAGCTGAGCTGCACCATGCGTCTGTTTTAAAGCTGAGCTGCACCATGCGTCTGTTTTAAAGCAGCGCTGCACCATGCGTCTGTTTTAAAGCTGAGCTGCACCATGCGTCTGTTTTAAAGCTGAGCTGCACCATGCATCTGTTTTAAAGCTGAGCTGCACCATGCGTCTGTTTTAAAGCTGAGCTGCACCATGTGTCTGTTTTAAAGCTGAGCTGCACCATGCGTCTGTTTTAAAGCTGAGCTGCACCATGCATCTGTTTTAAAGCAGTGCTGCACCATGCATCTGTTTTAAAGCTGAGCTGCACCATGCGTCTGTTTTAAAGCTGAGCTGCACCATGCATCTGTTTTAAAGCAGTGCTGCACCATGCATCTGTTTTAAAGCTGAGCTGCACCATGCATCTGCTTTAAAGCTGAGCTGCACCATGCGTCTGTTTTAAAGCTGAGCTGCACCATGCGTCTGTTTTAAAGCTGAGCTGCACCATGCATCTGTTTTAAAGCAGTGCTGCACCATGCGTCTGTTTTAAAGCAGCGCTGCACCATGCATATGAAATTTGCAGCCATCCGATAACTGAGCTGTGCAAATTATAATGCCATTTTAATAAAATTTTCATTTAGAATACTTTTTTTTTTTTTTTACTAAATTTATTTGCCATCAGCCCTTGTGTTCATTTGCCCTGTTAAACACACAGGATGTGTTCTGCAAGATTGAGGGATGGGGGTTTATGGGTTTATGGGGGTTTATGGGTTAACGACGCCCCTACAGAGAGAGATTTTTTTTTTATGTCAGCCATGATTACCGCTTATTTAGTAAATACAGCAGGTTGAGTTTCTGCAGCCGATGCCTTCGATCTGAAACAGGAAACCCAGAGAAACCAGCGGTTTTCTGTGAGCTTCCCAGAGAACATTGTGTGTTTTTTTCTTTAATTCACTTTTGTATGTTTAGTCTGCCGGCAATAAGCTTCTCCTCTGTTCAATTTGACATTGGGGCTGGATACAGAACGCCTCACATATTGACAGCATATGCATTCTCTCTGAAATACTGTTTGGGAGGGAAATAGCCGTATCTATGTGTGTAAATACAAGAATAATGTGTGTAAATACAAGTAAAGTTTTCACAGGTCAAGGCTTCCCTGAACTCACCTGTACTTACAACCAGGTGTACCTGAAGACTTATTCCATTATCATATTGGGGAAGCATGCTTATCCATTTTACACACACACACACACACACACACACAGTGAGAGAGAGAGAGACATACACACACACACACACACACACACACACATACACACACACACACGCACACACACACTCTCGCTCTCACACACACGTGCACGCACGCACGCACTCACACACACACACACGCACATACATACATACACACACACCTGCACACACACACACACGCACACACACCTGCACACACACACACATGCGCACACACACACACTCTCGCTCTCACACACATATGCACGCACGCGCACACTCACACACACACACACACACCTTCTCACACAAACACACACACACACTATCTCGCACAAACAAACACACACACACACGCACACACACTCTATTTCATACAAACACACACACACACACACAAACACACACGCACAGACACACACTATCTCGCACAAACACACACACTAACATACACTCACACACACACACGCACACACACACACTCTCTTGCACAAACACACTCACACACATACACACACTCATTACATTACATTTCATTATAGGCATTTAGCAGACGCTCTTATCCAGAGCGACTTACACAGCATTTCTTTTGCATTGCGCTCCACCTCAGAGATCCGATTTGATCCACATGGCTCTTGCCCGCACTCTCATGTTCTTAAAGAGCGACCCTCTTATCGCCTTTAGTGAATGGATCACATGTTTTAAGAAGCAGCATCTTAGTGCTATTTCTCAACGCTGTGTGAATTTTTCAGCACGTAAGAAAAACCCTACAGTCTCACTGCACAGTTATGGAAAAGTAATTACACACCGTTGCAGAAATATGTTTTTTTTTGCAGTTTCCCACATGTGGAATCACATCATTACCACGCCCTGAAAACGTTCCCAAAGCCGACTGAAACATCATTGATCTGAGTGTGAGGTAATGAGGCAGGATGGATGTGTCAATAAAGCCACTTTAGGGTCACACAGCACTACTCACCCAGTTTCTGTAGTTTACAGTTTGGACTCATCAGTCCAGCACAGAGCAGCTCCACTCCTGAATCTCCCAGGTTATTGTAGCTGAGGTCCAGTCTCTGTAGTTTACAGTTTGGACTCATCAGTCCAGCACAGAGCAGCTCCACTCCTGAATCTCCCAGGTTATTGTAGCCGAGGTCCAGTCTCTGTAGTTTACAGTTTGGACTCATCAGTCCAGCACAGAGCAGCTTCACTCCTGAATCTCCCAGGTTATTGGAGCTGAGGTCCAGTCTCTGTAGTTTACAGTTTGGGCTCATCAGCAGCGAGCTGAGTGTTAATGAGGCAGGATGGATGTGTCATTAAAGTCCACTTTAATATCCAGGCCAGCAGAAGCGAGCAGAACTGTCATGACTGGGGAACTGGGCTTGGAAGCTAAAGGTTGCAGGTTTGATTCCCAGGCAGTCTTGCTAAAAACCTGTAATGTAAAAAGACTTTTATTTGAAAAAGTGAAAATACTCAAAAGGGAAATGATGAACTCCAGGACCAAAACCAACAGCCAGTTTATCCACAGATTGTGTTTCATATTCAAACACACTTTCTCTCCGTCCAACATTCAAGCTTTAAAACAGCAGGTAATAAAGTCACAGCTCATTGCATATTAAAGCCAAAGTACATACAAATGTACAGATATCCGCATTAATTTCTAACAAACAGGAACCCGGTCCTGCAGATGGTACTTAGCGGTTGTAATTAACAGCACTATGTGATGGCCTTCTGCAGAGATTAATTTAATGAGGCGAGTTATCGCCGAGGTTCACAATAGGACGAGAGAGTCTGAGAGACACACTGCTGGCATCTGGACCTCTGTCTGCACAAACACACACCGCCATTTATTTCAGATTAAAGGGAAAAGAATCGGATCTGGAATAGCTCATTTACATATGTGACTTTTTCTGTTTCTGTTAGCACATGGTATCCCTGGAGTTTAGAGAGAGAGGGAGAGAGATGAAGAGAGAGAGAGAGAAAGGGGGGGGGGGAGAGCGAGGGGGGAGAGAGAGCGAGGGAAGGAGAGAGAAAGAGAGAAGATGAGAGTGAAAAACAGATGAGTAGAAATACAAAGCTCTGAAGAGTGCATTTGATGTCAGAAATAACATGGCTCCACCCTTAACCACTACAGCGTGTACCATTTCATTGTCAGCTTTGACCTTATATCCCATAATCCTCTTCCCTCATGATACTAGAGGCAAAGTATTGCATCATATCTCTCTTTTTCTTTCTCTCTCTCTCTCTCTCTCTCTCTCTACTCACTCTCTCTACTCAATTTAAAAAATACTTAATTGGTATGAAATACAGTTGTAAATATTGCCTAAGCGTACAGACAGAAACACACTACACTAGAACATAGATACAGATTAATTGGAATTGCTATACCTAATTATGGTAACAGTAACAACCACCACTACAGTATAACAGCAATAGAAATAATATTATTATTATCTCTCCCTCTTTCTCTCTCTCTCTCCCATTCTGCTCAGTTTTGGTACTGAAAACAGCAGCAGTCCGCATTTTTAACCATATTCATCACAGCAGATTAAATACATGAGCTGACATCTCTTTCCATATTTACAGGAGGCGATGGGGCATTGATTGGACCAGAGATGGTGGAATGTTTTCACTTAGAAGTGAAGCAAAATTGTGATGGGAAGTTTGAGGGCGGAATTTGAAGAACCCACGCCCTGCCCCAACCTAATATCCCTGCCAGTTTCCTAAGGCAAATGCTCATTGGCTGGATAAAAACTCAGAGACCCAATGACATGTTCACTGGCTGGATACAGACTCAGAGAATAATAATGTGTACAACCACACCTCTTTTCTACAGAACACGGCAGGATGACAGGGGCTGCTAGCTGGCCTATACACACAGGCTAGCCGACACTGCTGATATCCCAGAGCTGATTGGCTGTCATGCTGATATCCCAGAGCTGATTGGCTGTCATGCTGATATCCCAGAGCTGATTGGCTGTCACCGCTGCCAGTCTGGCAGGTCCCTCCCTGAGTACCTGACCATCAGGTAGGCGCAGGCTAATGGCATAACTGCGGCTGAAAGGGGCTGGCAGGTGTACAGCCATTCAAGTAACTCAGGTAACTCACCTGAGGCTTAGGGGCAGGGGGCAGAAGGTTAGGGACAGGGGGCAGAAGGTTAGGGGCAGGGGGCAGAAGGTTAGGGACAGGGGGCAGAAGGTTAGGGACAGGGGGCAGAAGGTTAGGGGCAGGGGGCAGAAGGTTAGGGACAGGGGGCAGAAGGTTAGGGGCAGGGGGCAGAAGGTTAGGGGCAGGGGGCAGAAGGTTAGGGGCAGGGGGCAGAAGGTTAGGGACAGGGGGCAGAAGGTTAGGGACAGGGGGCAGAAGGTTAGGGACAGGGGGCAGAAGGTTAGGGGCAGGGGGCAGAAGGTTAGGGACAGGGGGCAGAAGGTTAGGGGCAGGGGGCAGAAGGTTAGAGGCAGGGGGCAGAAGGTTAGGGGCAGGGGGCAGAAGGTTAGGGGCAGGGGGCAGAAGGTTAGGGACAGGGGGAAGACGGTTAGGGGCAGGGGGCAGAAGGTTAGGGGCAGGGGGCAGAAGGTTAGGGACAGGGGGCAGAAGGTTAGGGGCAGGGGGCAGAAGGTTAGAGGCAGGGGGCAGAAGGTTAGGGGCAGGGGGCAGAAGGTTAGGGGCAGGGGGCAGAAGGTTAGAGGCAGGGGGCAGAAGGTTAGGGGCAGGGGGCAGAAGGTTCGAGGCAGGGGGCAGAAGGTTAGGGGCAGGGGGCAGGGGGCAGAAGGTTAGGGACAGGGGGCAGAAGGTTAGGGGCAGGGGGCAGAAGGTTAGGGGCAGGGGGCAGAAGGTTAGGGGCAGGGGGCAGAAGGTTAGGGACAGGGGGCAGAAGGTTAGGGACAGGGGGCAGAAGGTTAGGGGCAGGGGGCAGAAGGTTAGGGACAGGAGGCAGAAGGTTAGAGGCAGGGGCAGAAGGGGCATTGACATTTGGGCTCAGTAACTCTTAAAGCTAAGATCATTTTTAAAAACAGAATCTGACCGCTTTTAATTAGAACTGTCAATTGAAGTTGTTTTCCAACAAATTCACTAATGTGTTGTAATGGTCTCAAACATGCTACAGAAGTTTTCATTTATTTAAGTTATAATTTTTTATATGTAATTTTACACACTCAACAGGAGGTCACCTTATGCATTTCCTGCTGTTCTGTAAGCTCCAGGTATGGCTCATATTTTATCAGGATTCTAAACAACCTTATTATCATGTATGCATGAACCTTTCCCTGTATTCAATACTACATTTAAACAGCCCCACACTTAAAATTGTCTGATTGCCTCATGTTAATGAACAGTAGCGTAAGAAAGTGACATTCCCCTGTTAGCCTGTTGAAATGGCTTCGTGAACATTACTGGATCATTCAATTCGTATTCACCATGCAGACAAGGAGACTCGTGGCGAGTGTGAGCCCCAGTGATCCTCGCGCTGTAATTGGCCAGGGGTAGCGCGCAGCTCTCTCCGTATTTTTTTTCACCTGCTTCAGATCCGTGGCGCGGAGATCAAAGGGGCTGTCACGTGCCGCCTGGCGGATTATTCTGATGAATAAAAACGCAAGACGAGCGCGGAGGGTTCGGGGGAGAGAGAGAGCTACCGGAATGTAGGTCACAGTCAGACCTGCACAGTGATTGAATATGTTAGTAAATCACGTGACTTATATACGCGAGTTATACACAATACCTTTCATATCAGGGAGAGCGACGCTGACACATATTCACGTTCACTGAGTGGTGTATCTAATCTTAAAAATAATTACAGAGGACAGATTAATGGGGAATAGGTTGACCAGGCTTGGTAGAAAGTCTTGGATGAAACCAATCAGTCTAAGACTCTTGGAAATAAGGGTGGTATATTTTCGGAAAATTAGTTAAAATCAGTTTATGCTGCTCAAAAATGGCCTCATACAACAACAACAATAAATAAAATAAAAAAGATAATTATAATAATTGCTGTAAGTAGTAAGAGCAGGGGTCATACCGGATTTGGACCTGGTGTCCTATGGTGTTTCCACAGAGTTGGAATCAAAATTTGTATAGAAATCTGCTAGAAAGCTGAGACGTTTTGTTTTTAAAATTGTAGAATGTATTTTTATTTAGAAATGATATGACTGGATGCAGTGCCTGCACTGTTTTAAATGAGAAACATGTGATGCGCCGCGGATCGAGCATGCCCGCCAAATTCCATGCACGTCAGTTTTTCTTTTTTCTACGAGTTTAAAATATATAATATGCGGCAGACACATTTTGCAAATATTTGATTTGAAAACAGGATGTAGCCACTCTAAAGTGTGTATTACATCTAATTCATCTGTTTTGTGCTGTTACTTGATGCTGTGGAATTACAGTGAAAGATTTTCTTCTGTTTGACTGCTCTGTTCTGTAAACAGTCTCCCGCTCCTAAACCTTAAGTTTAAGACATTTATTATTTTTTTGTCTTAATTTGTTACTTCATTCTGTGGGTCCACCTGAGTGAGCTTGAAAAATGCATTGGAACCTGTCAATGCTGCAGTGTTGCTATGGTGACAAGTTAACTGTGAAAATCCTTGGCTAGCCTCAAGCTGGGAATTCTCTAAGCTTAAAAGACTGAATGTGCTTTAAAGCGAAGAGCACTTTCCCATTAAATGAACTTACATTTTAAGAAAATGTACTTAAACACCTCATAAATTCTATATTATTTTCTGCTGAACGTTTCTGATCACTGTGAAGATAATAGAAAACTAGGCTAACAAATTAGCATCATTATGAAGACACCATAATGACAGGATAAGGACGGCTTGAGACCTCGTTGACAATGGACAAATCCCATTCTTATTTTTATAATCTTTTAAGCATTAATCCAGTAATATATACTCTCCACACTGCCTTTCATGTCTCAAAATCTGCCGTGTGGTTTATCAGGTTTAAATCTCTCTCAGAACGCACCTTTGTGCAGGTCATTGAGTTATCAGGTTCGAGCCGGATGTGTGCTTGTTGTCGGGCACCTTGCAGTCCAGGAAACAGAGCCCCACAGCGCCGTGGTCATCACGCTGTTCACCCTTCTCCAGTAAACACTCGGAGACAGAATTATTAATGAGCGCTCAGGTCTCCAAAGCAACCAAAAGCAAACACTTTGGAAATTTCAGCTGATTGAATTTTATAAACTTTAATCCTGGGCTTATCCCAGCAGATAGGTTAGCTAATATTAACAATCAGTGAGCCTGTGTTGATTGAACCCTCATTTTAATTCACAAATGTATGCGGCAACGCAGTTCAAATTGAAATGGATACAGTTTACATATTCTTCTGAAAGGTACACCCGCAGAAGCTGGATTGGGTTAGGGTTGCCAGGGGCTTTGACATTCAGTACTCTTACAGAGACTACACACACACAAACACAAACACATACTTTCACTCACAAACTCTTTCTCACATGCAAAGTTTAAAAGCTGGTGTAATTTTTTTTTTTTAATTGCAAGACATTTTTCCCAAGAAAGATCAGAGGGAATAATCACGACCACGACAGCCTGTAAACATAACTGCACAAAAGAGAAACAATAGGTTGAAAAGCAGAAGTGTGGATTATGACCCTCAGACTGCACTCGTGGGGTTCAAAGCGCCTCACGCTGTCACCAGGGAGAATTACAGTCGCTTTGCAGCGGTCCCAGTCTGTCCCAGTCTGTCCCAGTCTGCCCCAGTCTGCCCCAGTCTGTCCCAGTCTGCCCCAGTCTGTCCCAGTCTGTCCCAGTCTGCCCCAGTCTGCCCCAGTCTGCCCCAGTCTGTCCCAGGGCGGCTCCGCCCATAATCTGACCAAACACGTCCGTCTGCGGAACCACGGCAAACGTAGAAGCAATGTTTTAACAGCATAAACGCAATGCAGTGTGGGGCGACAGAGGGAAACGCTTGGCAGGGCGTCCTCACCACAGGGTAGCAACACCACACCCGCCCATGCTGGCATCTCATTGGCTGACCTGAGGCGGTGGAATTTTGAGAAGCGCCAAGCAACAAAAAGCTACATTTTTCTCAGATGTGTCAACATTTCTCATTGAGATCAGGGGGGACTGTGGTGTGAGTCTGTGAGTATGTGAGTGAGTTTGTGAGTGAGTTTGTGAGTCTGTGAGTGAGTCTGTGAGTCTGTGAGTGAGTTTGTGAGTCTGTGAGTGAGTCGATGAGTGAGTCTGTGAGTCTGTGAGTGAGTCAGTGAGTCTGTGAGTGATTTTGTGAGTCTGTGAGTGAGTTTGTGAGTCTGTGAGTGATTTTGTGAGTCTGTGAGTGAGTGAGTGAGTTTGTGAGTCTGTGAGTGAGTTTGTGAGTCTGTGAGTGAGTGAGTGAGTTTGTGAGTCTGTGAGTGATTTTGTGAGTCTGTGAGTGAGTGAGTGAGTTTGTGAGTCTGTGAGTGAGTTTGTGAGTTTGTGAATCTGTGAGTGATTTTGTGAGTCTGTGAGTGAGTCTCTGCAACAGAGTACTCATTCCCAGTCCCAATACTCCAAAATTGGGGGGACTATTTATAAAAAAGGTTATAATTCCTACACGGATCACCTGATATGGATGTGAATACCCTCAAATTAAAGCTGACAGTCTGCAATTTAACCTCATAGTCACTGTTCCACTTCAAATCCAATGTGCTGGAGTACACACCCAAAAAAAAATTGTGTCACCATCCCAAAACTTTTACAATTATCTATATAATTGCTATTTGTGGACACTCCAGCAGGATCTACACGTCCCCTTTGCCACAGACTCAGTGCTGAAACAAGACTTTGAGGAACTCTGATGTTCCCACACAGTTAAACACAGTTAAACACAGTTAAACACAGTTAAATCAGCTCTAGTCTTTGCCCTACAGACTCGTGTTAAATGAGAATTTCCACAGAGATTTGCCCTGAGAGGAGAATAACACAGATGGTTAAATCTCCTTCTCCTGTTTCTTGATTAGTTTGAAATTAAATACGATTACACAATATCTTACCCGGGTGTGTAACAGACAGTAGATCTCTTCAGCAATTACCTCAGTGTAGGGAGAGCCGTAACATCACAGCGCCTCGGTTTAATAATATCCACATCGCAGTGCACCCTGGGATATATTTCCGCCTGGCTGCCAAGAGGTTGCTTTTGATGACATCACCCTGTTGTGATTCACTGATCTGAGAAGTCTGTTTGATTGAAATGTGATACTGACAGACTCTGTCTTTTGTGACATGCTATTTAAAAACATAGCATATCAATGCTATGAAAAATAAACAGTTGATATGAGATATGAACCATATTCACTGTAGGTATTTATGGGCAACCTTTTGCATTTGCATTTAGCCATATAGCCAACACTCTTATCCAGAGCCACACTAGTGCATTTGTGAGTAAATAGGAGATCATGTTTTCACTCCTAGCATTTGTGAGTGTTTATTGTGTGCTCTATGGAGACCTGAGTCAAACAGCTGTAACATGTCTGTACATTACTGATGGGGAACAGAATTCAGGGAAATATGAGATGTGCCCAAAAAAGGCAGATAAGGGGTGTGGGGGGGGGAGGGCGAAACCCACCACAGAACAGCTCTTCCATCAAACACGCTTTCCTTCATTACAGACACCAAGAGAATTGTGTGTCAGACCAAATATGTATTATTATTAGTCCAATGAGATTCATTATGTCTCTAATGTTTATAATTGAAATTTTGATTTCTTCTATATCAGACAAGAAATATATATAGTAATGTTTTCTTTACCTTGACATGTTTCGACGGAAACTTCCGTCTTCCTCAGAAGTGTCACCTGATGGTAGTGTGACGTGTCATTATCAGCTGATGTTACTGAGGCGTGACCGCACTGTCAGTTTTGTATTATTATTTAAATTTCATCATCAAAAAGCAGAATACGTTTTTGATTTCTCTGTCTCAGAAGTAAACTGAATGTAATTTTTAGTTCCTGCATTATTAATTACATTTTTGTACAAAAAAATATGCACAACTTCACAGAGATGAAATATCAGTTTCCATGGCAACATGGACATGCCCAAGATCACCAAGGTGTCAAGGACAGGGGACACACATTCATCTCACTCACCTGTTTATAACACACACTCATCCCACTTACCTGTTTCCAACACACACTCATCCTGTAAAAGTTTAGGTTTGTAACGATGAACCAAGCGCGACAAAACAAAACACGATTGACAGAACAAGTCACTCACGAATGTGAGGACCACTAAAAGAGTCTCAGTAGCAAAATAATAAACAACCCACTAACACGGGTGTGGCTCGTAGACACGAGCAGAAAAGTGACAGCTCTGAGACTCCCAAACAGAAATACATGCACATAAGCTCAAAAAAGGAGAAAACAAAGAATCACCTTCGGAACGTAGACTATGACGCCCGATAAGAGGTGAAAAATAAATGAAATTAAAATAAACCTCTCACTCTCAATATAGCAGAGAATAGAAGAGAGAAAAGAAACAAAAATAGCGAAAGGAACTATTTCCTAAAGAGCTTCAAGGGCAGCTAAAGCCAATCTAATAGTGAAAATATAGAGCAGCTATAACCTAACCAACCATGACTTTGTGAAGGTGCGAAATGACAAATAAGTGCCAGAAAGCGGAAGTAAGAGACTTAAATACCAAGCAGGTAATAGACAGGTGAAACAAATGATTACGGAAGAAGCAAAACCCTGATTCGGAACGCCGAAAAATCAGATCGATTGCTAATCGGAGAAAAAAGGCGAAAACCGTTGCAAAAGAGGGAAGCTAGCCAGTGGTGGATTAACCCTATAAGCAAAATAAGCACGTGCTTAGGGCATCAAGGGAAGGAGGGGCACCTCAGAAATTTTTCATAGCCGAATTTACCATTTAAATTATTAAATTATTTTCCTTCTTACTGTAAGTTTTGTTTAATTTCGAATTTTAGATAAATACAATTTTATTTTATGGTTTATTATTGTTTATATTTTGAATTACAAATGTATGGGGGCACCAAATTTTTTTCGTGCTTAGGGCCTCTAAGGGTCTTAATCCGGCCCTGAAGCTAGCCATGAACCATGACACGTCCAACTCACCTGTTTATAACACACACTCATCCAACTCAGCCATTTATAATACACCGGTTGTTTGATGGGTATTTGATAGCTGGTTGACTCTGGTTGAATGCTAGTTTACGTTGGGTGACAGTGTTTGATGGCTGGTTGATTGCTAGTTGACGGTTTTTGACAATGGTTGATGGCTGGGTGACTCTGGTTGATTGCTGGTTGATGGCTGGTTGACAGTGTTTGATGGCTGGGTGACTCTGGTTGATTGCTGGTTGATGGCTGGTTGATGGCTGGTTGACAGTGTTTGGTGGCTGGGTGACTCTGGTTGATTGCTGGTTGATGGCTGGTTGACAGTGTTTGATGGCTGGGTGACTCTGGTTGATTGCTGGTTGATGGTGGTTGACAGTGTTTGATGGCTGTTTAACACTGGTTGACAGTGTTTGATGGCTGGTTGACTGTGTGTGTGTGTGTGTGTGTGTGTGTGATTGTGTGTGTGTGTGTGTGTGTGTGTGTGATTGTGTGTGTGTGTGTGTGTGTGTGTGTGTGTGTGTGTGTGTGTGTGTGTGTGTGTGTGTGTGTGTGTGTGTGTGTGTGTGTGTGTGTGTACCAATCAGTTATCAGTTACCCTTCATGAAAACAAAATTCAACCAATCATTTATCAGTTACCCTACATGAAAACAAAATTCAACCAATCATTTATCAGTTACCCTACATAAAAACAAAATTCAACCAATCATTTATCAGTTACCCTACATGGACATGCTTCTGTTCCCATCAGCACTTGAGAACACGCTCACTGTCTTTCCACATTGAATATGTACCCCAGTAAATAACTCCAGCACATGCCTCTCTCACAGTAGGCTCCTAATTTGATCTCTGGGGAACAATATTGAGGTTTGATTAAAGATATGTTCAGCCTCGTCAGTTCCTCAACACTGTCTTTGCTCTTCCATCTAAAACCTCTGCTAAACTGCCCAGCATCGTTATTTATTCATTAATACAAACAACAATAACAGCATGCATACAGAATACTGCCACAACACTGTCATCTTTCCTCTCAAGGCCACTGTGCATTGAAATCTATTATTTCTGTTATTAACATCTCAGGTTATCTCCCATAGTTCCTAAAATGTAATAAGAAATGATCAGAGCCACTTTTTTTATCAGACGATGTAAACACATACTGTTTACAAATAGTAATAGGTTTGCTAAATTGTATAAACTGAACATTCGCTTACATCGCATGATTTTTGTAAGATGCAGCTTGACGGAACCCTTTGATTATAAGTAAACATTATGCATTTGCAACTGTTAAAAATGGATATTGTTTTAGATTATACATAAGGGCTCTCCATACAAACAGTTTCAGAGTATGAGTAAGACTTCTCCATTAGATTATGAATAAGGTTTGTGCACATGAACAGTTTAAAATTATAAATAAGGGTTCTGATTGACAAGCAGCTGCAACTAATTAATAGTTTTGAAGAAAAAAAAGTGTTTATTTTTTATTAAGTTATTTTAAAATTATTTTAAAGAAACACATTTATCAAATGAAGTGATCTATTTAATCAGTGATTACTAAAATAAAAAGTATTTAAAAATGTTTTTCTCCTTCACAATTGCATTCATGTTAGTTAAATAAGCGCTTTGATGTGAGAATAAGATAATATCCCTGAATATGGAAGGCAAGTTGAGATGAGTTCATATTTTAGTAATAAAGGGTTCCCCTCCTCTCTGCATTGGTCTCTCAGGGTGAGATGTGTCTCTGACTCATTCTGTAAATGCAGCTGGTTCACATTTGCCCAAGTCTCTCTCTCTCGATGACTGTCCCACCCCCCTGCATTGCTGCTTGTGTAAGATATATTTGAGATGTGAATTTCATCCTGTACATCTGTTCGTGTTCTGAACACAACACATAATGTTAACCAAAAACAAAATTAAAAAATACCTCTAAAACTATCTTTAGAAATAAAAATATACATATATAAGTATTTGTCTCTCTCAAACAGAGAGGTTTTAATTTTGTTCCTCAACTTGTTTTATCAGTAAGGCACTTATTTTATTATTTATTGTGGAAAAAAAGAAGATTTTTTGCTATTTTTTATATTTTGTCAATTACCTGTGAAAGCAATGATGCTTTGAGAAGTACAGCCCTCGTAATGGATGCTTTCTGCTAACATAATTAACACATTACCATAACTCAATGCTTTGAGAAGTACAGCCCTCGTAATGGATGCTTTCTGCTAACATAATTAATACATTACCATAACTCAATGCTTTGAGAAGTACAGCCCTCGTAATGGATGCTTTCTGCTAACATAATTAACACATTACCATAACTCAATGCTTTGAGAAGTACAGCCCTCGTAATGGATGCTTTCTGCTAACATAATTAATACATTACCATAACTCAATGCTTTGAGAAGTACAGCCCTCGTAATGGATGCTTTCTGCTAACATAATTAACACATTACCATAACTCAATGCTTTGAGAAGTACAGCCCTCGTAATGGATGCTTTCTGCTAACATAATTAACACATTACCATAACTCAATGCTTTGAGAAGTACAGCCCTCGTAATGGATGCTTTCTGCTAACATAATTAACACATTACCATAACTCAAAATAAACATGCTTCCCTTCCACTATTTTCATTCCAGCCTTTTGGTGTTTAATCCAACTTATATTTTTATTGACTGTTTTATGTACACTGGGATTTTATCCATTTCAATTATCTGATCCAATTATTTGATATACTTGTGTGTGCACGTACTGTGTATCAGTGTGTGTGTGTGTGCATGGACTGTGTATGTGCTCTCTTGTGCAGTGTGTGTGTGTGTGTGTGTGTGTGTGTGTATCAGTGTGTGTGTGTGTGTGTGTGTATCAGTGTGTGTGTGTACTGTATGTGCTCACTTGCGAAGTGTGTGTGTGTGTGTGTGTGCGTTTCGGATCTCTGTGTGTAGGTGTGTGGTATGATCTGTGTGTGTGTGTGTGTTACGGTCAGGGCCCAAACGCAACATAAATGGACAGACACAAAAATGGTTGCAAAAATAAATATTTATTAAATAAATAACAAAACAACCTAGCGTAGGAATGGATGCGTGCCTGCATGAGATGTGTATGGTAGATGTATGGATGCGTGTAACGAGGATATAAGAATTGACCGACAACACCATGAAAAAGAGAGACGCCAGTGAAGCAACCCCGTTATCCGGTCTCAACCTCCTTTTAAATAAAACCGGTGATTGCCGTGGGAGCCAATTAAGCCCCGGGAGGCGGAGCTAAAAAGGGAAAGGAGAAAACAAAATAATGGAAAAGAAAACAGGGGTGACAAACAACAATAAGCAAGCGTAACAGTGTGTGTGTGTGTGCGTGTGTGTGTGTGTGTGTAGGTGATATTTTCTCTGAGTTTGTGGTATTCTCTCTGTGTTGACGGTATTCTCTCTGAGGTCCCAAATAGCACAGTGGCCCCCATCATTCGTAAATGGAAGAAGTTTTGAACCACCAAGAATCTTCATAGACCTGGCCGCCCGGCCAAACTGAGCAATCGGGGAAGAAGCCAGGGAGGTGAGCAGGAACCCGAGGGTCACTCTGACAGAGCTCCAGCGTATCCTTGTGGAGATGGGAAAACCTTTCAGAAGATCAACCATCCAGGCAGCACTCCACCAATCAGGCCTTTATGGTAGAATGGCCAGACAGAAGTCCTTCCTTTGTAAAAGGCACATCACAGCCGGCTTGGAGTTTGCCAAAAGGCACCTAGAGGATTCTCAAACCATGAGAATCAAGATTATCTGGTCTGATGAAACCAAAATTGAACTTTTTGGCCTGAATACCAAGCATCACGTCTGGAGGAAACCAGGCACTGCTCATCACCTGGCTAATACCATCCCTACAGTGAAGCATGGCGGCGGCAGCATCATGATGTGGGGAAGTACACCGAGATCCTTGAAGAAAACCTGCTCCAGAGCACTCTGGACCTCAGACTGGGGCGAAGGTTTACCTTCCAACATGACAATGACCCGAAGCACACAGCCAAGAGAACAAAGGAGTGGCTTCGTAGAAAGTCTGTGCATGTCCTTGAGCGGCCCAGACAGAGCTCAGACCTGAATCCAATTGAACATCTGTGGAAAGAGCTGAAAATGGCTGTGTACCGACCGTCCCCATCCAACCTGACGGAGCTTGCAAGGATATGCCAAGAGGAATGGGCAAAAATGTCCAGAAACAAGTGTGCCAAGCTCGTAGCTTCTTTCCCAAGATGCCTTGAAGCTGTAATCACTGCCAAAGGTGCAGAAACCAAGTATTAGGCTAAGGGTGTGTACAGATATGTAACCCCTAAATAACCTATTTTTGTAAAATAAAATTGTATATTTTCTAAAAACCTGTTTTCACTTCGTCATTATTGGCTATTGCGTGTAGATGTTTGAGGCAAAAAATGAACTCAATCTATTGTTGTATAAGTCTGTAACGTAATAAAACATGGAGAAGGTGAAAGAGGTGTGCAGACTTTCCGGCTTGACTGTATATAGCATATTTCAGATATTTATTTAATTATGTTTTAGTAACCTTTTATACTTGTATTGCCTTTTTATACTGCTACTACTACTACTACTACTACTATTATTATTATTATTATTATTATTATTATTATTATTATTATTATTATTGTTGTTATTATTATTATTATTATTATTATTATTATTATTATTATTATTATTATTGTTGTTGTTGTTGTCATGTTATCATTATTATTTTTGGTAGTAGTAGTCGTAATAGTAATAGTGGTTGTAGTCATAAAAATAGCAGTATTAATGTTGCTATTTGTAGTAGTAGTAGTAGTAGCAGCAGTGTTTTATGTGTAAGACCTTGTATTATTGTAGTTCTCAATCATTTACATACTGAAACGTGCTATGACCCCAATGCGAAAAACTTAAAATTCATGTGTAAAAATAAAAATTATATCCTCAAAACTATAAGCACATTTAGCTTGTTTTCACACAGATTTCAGTCTTATTTAACACTTCAAGAACACTTCACACAATTCTTATTTTCAGGCATGATTTTCATGAAGTAAAACTCTTGAGTTCACATGGAAAAGGATAAACTGTCCACAGGCCAAACACAAGTGGCTTTAATTATCCAATCAGCAATCAGAGCTTTAGCATAAATAAAAGAGCAAATGTGAGCTCTCTTGTGTTTGAGAACAATGGCTGATGTTGTTGCAAGAGGCAGAGAGAGAGCGAGAGAGAGAGGGAGAGGGAGAGAGCGAGAGCGGGAGAGAGAAAGAGGGAGAGAGAGAGAGAGAGGGAGAGGGAGAGGGAGAGAGGGAGAGAGGGAGAGAGGGAGAGAGAGAGAGGGAGAGGGAGAGGGAGAGAGGGAGAGGGAGAGCGAGAGCGGGAGGAGCAGGAAGAGGACGAGGAAGATCAAGAAGGGTAAATATCTCGAATGATTGCTGTTTTTCCCTCCTTACCATTTTTAAACCCGATAGAGGAGTTTTCAGCATGTAAACGACCACAACCCCCACGACGAGTATCTCTACTGCAACCCCCACGATGAGTATCTCTACTGCAACCCCCACGACGAGTATCTCTACTGCAACCCCCACGACGAGTATCTCTACTGCAACCCCCACGACGAGTATCTCTACTGCAACCCCCACGATGAGTATCTCTACTGCAACCCCCACGACGAGTATCTCTACTGCAACCCCCACGACGAGTATCTCTACTGCAACCCCCACGACGAGTATCTCTACTGCAACCCCCACTACGAGTATCTCTACTGCAACCCCCACGATGAGTATCTCAACTGCAACCCCCACGACAAGTATCTCTACTGCAACCCCCACAACGAGTATCTCTACTGCAACCCCCACAATAAGAATCTCTACTGCAACCCCCACGACGAGTATCTCTACTGCAACCCCCACGACGAGTATCTCTACTGCAACCCCCACGACGAGTATCTCTACTGCAACCCCCACGACGAGTATCTCTACTGCAACCCCCACGATGAGTATCTCAACTGCAACCCCCACGACAAGTATCTCTACTGCAACCCCCACAACGAGTATCTCTACTGCAACCCCCACAATAAGAATCTCTACTGCAACCCCCACAACAAGTATCTCTACTGCAACCCCCACAACGAGTATCTCTACTGCAACCCCCACAATAAGAATCTCTACTGCAACCCCCACAACAAGTATCTCTACTGCAACCCCCACAACAAGTATCTCTACTGCAACCCCCACAACGAGTATCTCTACTGCAACCCCCACGACAAGTATCTCTACTGCAACCCCCACAACGAGTATCTCTACTGCAACCCCCACAATAAGAATCTCTACTGCAACCCCCACAACAAGTATCTCTACTGCAACCCCTACAACAAGTATCTCTACTGCAACCCCCACGATGAGTATCTCTACTGCAACCCCCACGACAAGTATCTCTACTGCAACCCCCACAACGAGTAGCTCTACTGCAACCCCCACAACAAGTATCTCTACTGCAACCCCCACAATAAGAATCTCTACTGCAACCCCCACAACAAGTATCTCTACTGTAACCCCCACAACGAGTAGCTCTACTGCAACCCCCACGATGAGTATCTCTACTGCAACCCCCACAACAAGTATCTCTACTGCAACCCCCACAACTAGTATCTCTACTGCAACCCCCACAACGAGTATCTCTACTGCAACCCCCACAATAAGAATCTCTACTGCAACCCCCACAACAAGTATCTCTACTGCAACCCCCACAACGAGTATCTCTACTGCAACCCCCACGACAAGTATCTCTACTGCAACCCCCACAACGAGTATCTCTACTGCAACCCCCACAATAAGAATCTCTACTGCAACCCCCACAACAAGTATCTCTACTGCAACCCCCACAACGAGTAGCTCTACTGCAACCCCCACGATGAGTATCTCAACTGCAACCCCCACAACAAGTATCTCTACTGCAACCCCCACAACGAGTATCTCTACTGCAACCCCCACAACGAGTAGCTCTACTGCAACCCCCACGACGAGTATCTCTACTGCAACCCCCACGATGAGTATCTCTACTGCAAGCAATAGAGGAGGCATGTGGGGATATACTGGCAGAGTCCTGCCAAGGGTGGCTGCGTTATTCCAGCATTCCAACATTCCAGAAAATATTTCCCCCGCTGCTTGGCCAGGGAACATATCATGTGTATGTAGATGAGACTATGTGGCCTGATCAAGAGCAGACGGGACTCGAGCAGACGGGACTCGAGCAGACGGGACTCGAGCAGACGGGACTCGAGCAGACGGGACTCGAGCAGACGGGACTCGAGCAGACGGGACTCGAGCAGACGGGACTCATGTGTATGTAGATGAGACTATGTCGGAATTATTTATTTTTTGTTTTTTTACTTTTACATTGTTTAGTTTACTCCCAGTAGTTTTTATTTCTGTTTATTTATATTTTACATTGTGTATGCCCTTCATTACTGTAATTTAGAAAAATTTAAAATAACAAAAAACTTTTTTATGAATTTTTTTGTACATTTTTTTTTTGAGTTAGCCAGTATACTCAAACAAGAGGATACTGAACCTAAATTGACATTACAACACTGAAAAAACAGAAGCATACTCATACCTAAATAATATAATATAATGGTGCTTTTAATTTATCACACCAGTGTGTAATTGGTATTTATAAGGTCTATTAATTTGTTGATTTTGTTTATGATTTGGAGGCTAAATGTCATTTTGGAGGGAGAGTACATGAACACAGTGTTTCACTTTGACAGAAAGTTTTGCAGAAACTATTGTCTGTGTTGGGTTTGTGTTTATAGATTTGAAGTATAGTGTTAGGAAATGTGTCTAAACAATCGAGAGAAGGTGTCATTTTGTTCACGCACCACCAGCTGGTGGGCACAATATCCAGTGTCCCACCACATTTAAAATCAATCAAGGCAAACCTGCCATATTATAGTTATCAAATTATCACATTTAACTTAGTGTATACTAATATATATAGTGTATATTTACTCTCTATGGTTCAATTAAAACAACCTCATATTTCACCTGCAAAAAGCCCTCACTCAGTCAAAATGACTAATTTTACTAAATTAAATAAATCCATTAATGAAAACAATCAATGTTACATTTGGCATGGCTTGCTATCACCTCCTCTACCTACATTACAGATTTCTACCTCTGAGGTGTGAGATCTGCACCTCCTCCACCTACATTACAGATTTCTACCTCTGAGGTGTGAGATCTGCACCTCCTCCACCTACATTACAGATTTCTACCTCTGAGGTGTGAAATCTGCACCTCCTCCACCTACATTACAGATTTCTACCTCTGAGGTGTGAAATCTGCACCTCCTCCACCTACATTACAGATTTCTACCTCTGAGGTGTGAAATCTGCACCTCCTCCACCTACATTACAGATTTCTACCTCTGAGGTGTGAGATCTGCACCTCCTCCTTCTACATTACAGATTTCTACCTCTGAGGTGTGAAATCTGCACCTCCTCCACCTACATTACAGATTTCTACCTCTGAGGTGTGAGATCTGCACCTCCTCCACCTACATTACAGATTTCTACCTCTGAGGTGTGAAATCTGCACCTCCTCCACCTACATTACAGATTTCTACCTCTGAGGTGTGAAATCTGCACCTCCTCCTTCTACATTACAGATTTCTACCTCTGAGGTGTGAAATCTGCACCTCCTCCACCTACATTACAGATTTCTACCTCTGAGGTGTGAGATCTGCACCTCCTCCTTCTACATTACAGATTTCTACCTCTGAGGTGTGAAATCTGCACCTCCTCCACCTACATTACAGATTTCTACCTCTGAGGTGTGAGATCTGCACCTCCTCCACCTACATTACAGATTTCTACCTCTGAGGTGTGAAATCTGCACCTCCTCCACCTACATTACAGATTTCTACCTCTGAGGTGTGAAATCTGCACCTCCTCCACCTACATTACAGATTTCTACCTCTGAGGTGTGAAATCTGCACCTCCTCCACCTACATTACAGATTTCTACCTCTGAGGTGTGAGATCTGCACCTCCTCCACCTACATTACAGATTTCTACCTCTGAGGTGTGAGATCTGCACCTCCTCCACCTACATTACAGATTTCTACCTCTGAGGTGTGAGATCTGCACCTCCTCCACCTACATTACAGATTTCTACCTCTGAGGTGTGAAATCTGCACCTCCTCCACCTACATTACAGATTTCTACCTCTGAGGTGTGAAATCTGCACCTCCTCCACCTACATTACAGATTTCTACCTCTGAGGTGTGAGATCTGCACCTCCTCCTTCTACATTACAGATTTCTACCTCTGAGGTGTGAAATCTGCACCTCCTCCACCTACATTACAGATTTCTACCTCTGAGGTGTGAGATCTGCACCTCCTCCACCTACATTACAGATTTTTACCTCTGAGGTGTGAGATCTGCACCTCCTCCACCTACATTACAGATTTCTACCTCTGAGGTGTGAAATCTGCACCTCCTCCACCTACATTACAGATTTCTACCTCTGAGGTGTGAAATCTGCACCTCCTCCACCTACATTACAGATTTCTACCTCTGAGGTGTGAAATCTGCACCTCCTCCACCTACATTACAGATTTCTACCTCTGAGGTGTGAAATCTGCACCTCCTCCTTCTACATTACAGATTTCTACCTCTGAGGTGTGAAATCTGCACCTCCTCCACCTACATTACAGATTTCTACCTCTGAGGTGTGAGATCTGCACCTCCTCCACCTACATTACAGATTTCTACCTCTGAGGTGTGAAATCTGCACCTCCTCCACCTACATTACAGATTTCTACCTCTGAGGTGTGAAATCTGCACCTCCTCCTTCTACATTACAGATTTCTACCTCTGAGGTGTGAAATCTGCACCTCCTCCACCTACATTACAGATTTCTACCTCTGAGGTGTGAGATCTGCACCTCCTCCTTCTACATTACAGATTTCTACCTCTGAGGTGTGAAATCTGCACCTCCTCCACCTACATTACAGATTTCTACCTCTGAGGTGTGAGATCTGCACCTCCTCCACCTACATTACAGATTTCTACCTCTGAGGTGTGAAATCTGCACCTCCTCCACCTACATTACAGATTTCTACCTCTGAGGTGTGAAATCTGCACCTCCTCCACCTACATTACAGATTTCTACCTCTGAGGTGTGAAATCTGCACCTCCTCCACCTACATTACAGATTTCTACCTCTGAGGTGTGAGATCTGCACCTCCTCCACCTACATTACAGATTTCTACCTCTGAGGTGTGAGATCTGCACCTCCTCCACCTACATTACAGATTTCTACCTCTGAGGTGTGAGATCTGCACCTCCTCCACCTACATTACAGATTTCTACCTCTGAGGTGTGAAATCTGCACCTCCTCCACCTACATTACAGATTTCTACCTCTGAGGTGTGAAATCTGCACCTCCTCCACCTACATTACAGATTTCTACCTCTGAGGTGTGAGATCTGCACCTCCTCCTTCTACATTACAGATTTCTACCTCTGAGGTGTGAAATCTGCACCTCCTCCACCTACATTACAGATTTCTACCTCTGAGGTGTGAGATCTGCACCTCCTCCACCTACATTACAGATTTCTACCTCTGAGGTGTGAAATCTGCACCTCCTCCACCTACATTACAGATTTCTACCTCTGAGGTGTGAGATCTGCACCTCCTCCACCTACATTACAGATTTCTACCTCTGAGGTGTGAAATCTGCACCTCCTCCACCTACATTACAGATTTCTACCTCTGAGGTGTGAAATCTGCACCTCCTCCACCTACATTACAGATTTCTACCTCTGAGGTGTGAAATCTGCACCTCCTCCACCTACATTACAGATTTCTACCTCTGAGGTGTGAAATCTGCACCTCCTCCTTCTACATTACAGATTTTTACCTCTGAGGTGTGAAATCTGCACCTCCTCCACCTACATTACAGATTTCTACCTCTGAGGTGTGAAATCTGCACCTCCTCCACCTACATTACAGATTTCTACCTCTGAGGTGTGAAATCTGCACCTCCTCCTTCTACATTACAGATTTATACCTCTGAGGTGTGAGATCTGCACCTCCTCCACCTACATTACAGATTTCTACCTCTGAGGTGTGAGATCTGCACCTCCTCCACCTACATTACAGATTTCTACCTCTGAGGTGTGAAATCTGCACCTCCTCCACCTACATTACAGATTTCTACCTCTGAGGTGTGAGATCTGCACCTCCTCCACCTACATTACAGATTTCTACCTCTGAGGTGTGAAATCTGCACCTCCTCCACCTACATTACAGATTTCTACCTCTGAGGTGTGAGATCTGCACCTCCTCCACCTACATTACAGATTTCTACCTCTGAGGTGTGAGATCTGCACCTCCTCCACCTACATTACAGATTTCTACCTCTGAGGTGTGAAATCTGCACCTCCTCCACCTACATTACAGATTTCTACCTCTGAGGTGTGAGATCTGCACCTCCTCCACCTACATTACAGATTTCTACCTCTGAGGTGTGAAATCTGCACCTCCTCCACCTACATTACAGATTTCTACCTCTGAGGTGTGAGATCTGCACCTCCTCCACCTACATTACAGATTTCTACCTCTGAGGTGTGAAATCTGCACCTCCTCCACCTACATTACAGATTTCTACCTCTGAGGTGTGAAATCTGCACCTCCTCCACCTACATTACAGATTTCTACCTCTGAGGTGTGAAATCTGCACCTCCTCCACCTACATTACAGATTTCTACCTCTGAGGTGTGAGATCTGCACCTCCTCCACCTACATTACAGATTTCTACCTCTGAGGTGTGAGATCTGCACCTCCTCCACCTACATTACAGATTTCTACCTCTGAGGTGTGAGATCTGCACCTCCTCCACCTACATTACAGATTTATACCTCTGAGGTGTGAAATCTGCACCTCCTCCACCTACATTACAGATTTCTACCTCTGAGGTGTGAAATCTGCACCTCCTCCACCTACATTACAGATTTCTACCTCTGAGGTGTGAGATCTGCACCTCCTCCTTCTACATTACAGATTTCTACCTCTGAGGTGTGAAATCTGCACCTCCTCCACCTACATTACAGATTTCTACCTCTGAGGTGTGAGATCTGCACCTCCTCCACCTACATTACAGATTTCTACCTCTGAGGTGTGAAATCTGCACCTCCTCCACCTACATTACAGATTTCTACCTCTGAGGTGTGAGATCTGCACCTCCTCCACCTACATTACAGATTTCTACCTCTGAGGTGTGAAATCTGCACCTCCTCCACCTACATTACAGATTTCTACCTCTGAGGTGTGAAATCTGCACCTCCTCCACCTACATTACAGATTTCTACCTCTGAGGTGTGAAATCTGCACCTCCTCCACCTACATTACAGATTTCTACCTCTGAGGTGTGAAATCTGCACCTCCTCCTTCTACATTACAGATTTTTACCTCTGAGGTGTGAAATCTGCACCTCCTCCACCTACATTACAGATTTCTACCTCTGAGGTGTGAAATCTGCACCTCCTCCACCTACATTACAGATTTCTACCTCTGAGGTGTGAAATCTGCACCTCCTCCTTCTACATTACAGATTTATACCTCTGAGGTGTGAGATCTGCACCTCCTCCACCTACATTACAGATTTCTACCTCTGAGGTGTGAGATCTGCACCTCCTCCACCTACATTACAGATTTCTACCTCTGAGGTGTGAAATCTGCACCTCCTCCACCTACATTACAGATTTCTACCTCTGAGGTGTGAGATCTGCACCTCCTCCACCTACATTACAGATTTCTACCTCTGAGGTGTGAAATCTGCACCTCCTCCACCTACATTACAGATTTCTACCTCTGAGGTGTGAGATCTGCACCTCCTCCACCTACATTACAGATTTCTACCTCTGAGGTGTGAGATCTGCACCTCCTCCACCTACATTACAGATTTCTACCTCTGAGGTGTGAAATCTGCACCTCCTCCACCTACATTACAGATTTCTACCTCTGAGGTGTGAGATCTGCACCTCCTCCACCTACATTACAGATTTCTACCTCTGAGGTGTGAAATCTGCACCTCCTCCACCTACATTACAGATTTCTACCTCTGAGGTGTGAGATCTGCACCTCCTCCACCTACATTACAGATTTCTACCTCTGAGGTGTGAAATCTGCACCTCCTCCACCTACATTACAGATTTCTACCTCTGAGGTGTGAAATCTGCACCTCCTCCACCTACATTACAGATTTTTACCTCTGAGGTGTGAAATCTGCACCTCCTCCACCTACATTACAGATTTCTACCTCTGAGGTGTGAGATCTGCACCTCCTCCTTCTACATTACAGATTTCTACCTCTGAGGTGTGAAATCTGCACCTCCTCCACCTACATTACAGATTTCTACCTCTGAGGTGTGAAATCTGCACCTCCTCCACCTACATTACAGATTTTTACCTCTGAGGTGTGAAATCTGCACCTCCTCCACCTACATTACAGATTTTTACCTCTGAGGTGTGAAATCTGCACCTCCTCCACCTACATTACAGATTTTTACCTCTGAGGTGTGAAATCTGCACCTCCTCCACCTACATTACAGATTTTTACCTCTGAGGTAGTAAGCTCTCCTGTATGTGGAGAACAATGGCTGACGAACGTTTAGAAATGTGAATAGGTAGAGTTGCTCTATTGTTATTTACACCATATGTAACATATCAATACTCAGTGATTTCTGTATTGGAAAGTACCTCATTTATACTACTACAGGGGGACCACAGTACAGTACAGACATCAGTGTGCACAAGCTAAGCTGGCAGTATCCCTCATGTATGTACTGAAACCATCCCTACAAATACAGGAGAGCCTGTCCCCTCTGCAGCTCAGAGTAGCTAAGCACGGTCTTAGCATCTTACCAGCCTTACTGTAAAGAGGACCTGAAACACGGGGGAAATATATCTTATGCAGTGCTGCAGAAATTAGCTCCATGCACATTCACACACACACAAAATTGGTTCAATAAAACATTGCTTTTTAGGCAGTACATTCAAACAATACTGAAGTCTATGGTAATGTGTAATTTGCGTTTATTATTATATATTATGGCCGTATGTCGTTTTAAATAATTCTGCACCTTTGCCTTCCTCTTCCTATTCCTCTGTGGCCCCTGGATTCCCTTGTGTACCCCTTCCTCTTACCCCTCTATGCCTCTTATTCCCTTGTGTACCCCTTCCTCTTACCCCTCTATGCCTCTTATTCCCTTGTGTACCCCTTCCTCTTACCCCTCTATGCCTCTTATTCCCTTGTGTACCCCTTCCTCTTACCCCTCTATGCCTCTTATTCCCTTGTGTACCCATTCCTCTTACCCCTCTATGCCTCTTATTCCCTTGTGTACCCCTTCCTCTTACCCCTCTATGCCTCTTATTCCCTTGTGTACCCCTACCTCTTACCCCTCTATGCCTCTTATTCCCTTGTGTACCCCTTCCTCTTACCCCTCTATGCCTCTTATTCCCTTGTGTACCCCTTCCTCTTACCCCTCTATGCCTCTTATTCCCTTGTGTACCCCTTCCTCTTACCCCTCTATGCCTCTTATTCCCTTGTGTACCCCTTCCTCTTACCCCTCTATGCCTCTTATTCCCTTGTGTACCCCTTCCTCTTACCCCTCTATGCCTCTTATTCCCTTGTGTACCCCTTCCTCTTACCCCTCTATGCCTCTTATTCCCTTGTGTACCCCTTCCTCTTACCCCTCTATGCCTCTTATTCCCTTGTGTACCCCTTCCTCTTACCCCTCTATGCCTCTTATTCCCTTGTGTACCCCTTCCTCTTACCCCTCTATGCCTCTTATTCCCTTGTGTACCCCTTCCTCTTACCCCTCTATGCCTCTTATTCCCTTGTGTACCCCTTCCTCTTACCCCTCTATGCCTCTTATTCCCTTGTGTACCCCTTCCTCTTACCCCTCTATGCCTCTTCCATATTCAGGAATTCTTGGAAAACTCTAGTTGTTTGAGAACTGTTAGTTCACAAGTTGCACTTGTAAGCTAAACTTGATGTTGCTCTAAAAGTAAGAAAATGTGAATTTCAAGATTTGTCTGATAAGTATCTACCAGATCTTTGTGAAATTAATATGAGATATTACTGTATAAGATATTACTGTATAAGAGATACTGTATAAGGGGGGGGTGCAATCACCTTTTTTTTTTTTTAATACAAACTTTATTTAACGGTTTATTTAACGTATGTACCGCGGGTGTGCGTCCGCGTCTGCGTTTGTCTGTTATATCGTAAAAGTAAATCCCCGTTAACCAGCCACGTAGATACACGCGTCAGATAATTAAGTTCTCGCGGGCCACATAAAATGACGTGGCGGGCCGGATTCGGCCCGCGGGCCTTGAGTTTGACACCTATGCTCTATAAGATATAACATACATAAACATAATATGTACGTATAAATACAATTTACACAATAAACATAATATGTACGTATAAATACAATTTACACAATAAGCCCCTATATTACCATCTTATCATGCCCCTATATTACCATCTTATCACGCCCCTATATTACCACCTTATCACGCCCAGATACCTGGAGCTAAGCCCCTATATTACCATCTTATCACGCCCCTATATTACCACCTTATCACACCCCTATATTACCACCTTATCACGCCCAAATTTAGGCTTTTTTCTCATTTCAAAAGAGGGCAGGGTATAGCGAAACCAACGTGTTTTGTTACCCTTTAAAGTGCTCTATCCATATCTACTAGGGATGCACCGATACCATTTTTTTCAGACCGAGTACGAGTACGAGTACTCACTTTTGAGTACTCGCCGATACCGATACCGATACCATTTTTTGTGTGTTTTTTTAAGTATGAGTACTTTATAATAATACTGTATAATAATACCACAATAATGAGACGGCTGATTTTGAAGATACTGTGTTTATTTTCTCCTGTTGATGGAGCACAGTCTATCAAGCTCCCAGGCTTTGTCTACCTCTACACAACGCAAAACAGTGGTCCAGTCTGCTTCACTAAGGTTATCTATAAAAATCTCCTTGGAGTATCTCTTGAGGGATCTGATCTTGATGGAGTTATGACAATTAAAAACGTTTCTAGGGATCTTCCTTGTGCAGAAAATGAGACAATGGTCACTTACTTGGTAGCTAACAACTCCACTTTTAGAAATCCTCATCTGGTCTGAGACTAACATGAGATCTATGACAGTTTCAGAGGTTTCACAAACCCTCGTGGGCTCTTTTATTAACTGTACAAAGTCAAATGCGCGACAAAAATTATCGAGTGCCTTGAAGTTCTGACTGTCCTTTTTAAGTATGTCTGAATTAAAATCCCCAGTGATGATTACTTCAGAGTTGATCAAATCTGAACACTTAAAACACACTTCTTCAAGTATTTCATAGAAGTTGTTTTGGTTTGGCGGTCTGTAGCATGCACCAACTATCACTGGTTTACTTTTGGGTAAAAGGATATCAATAAACACTGCTTCAATTTGATCATGATCTAAATCTGTTCTGCGATTAAAACATATATCGGCCCTAACATAAATACACACCCCACCCCCGTTTCGGTCTCTGTCATTTCTAATTACGATATAATTTTCTATTTCTATTTGAGAGTCATTAACCGAGCTGTCAAGCCACGTCTCGGTACAACAAAATACTCCCACCTTTCCACTCAAACAGAGAAGCCGCAGATCACTGATCTTGGGAAGGAGGCTTCTGGTGTTTAAATGGATAACATGCAGTCCGTTTGAGGATAGTATGTCTTCCAGGTCCAAATCCAAACTTTTTTGCTCGTCCTTGGCCTTGCAAAAGGGGCGAGGTCTGGCTGCCGGTGCTGGGCTAACGTTAGCCGTCGGCGCAGCCCCGCTGAGGGCTGCCGGTGTTGTTATCCCCCTCTCAGCTGCTGGGCTAACGTTAGCCGTCGGCGCAGCCCCGCTGAGGGCTGCCGGTGTTGTTAGCCCCCTCTCAGCTGCTAGGCTAACGTTATCCGTCGGCGCAGCCCCGCTGAAGGCTGCCGGTGATGTTAGCTCCCCAGCTAACATTGGTGGTGGTGATCGAGGCAGCCGCCCGGTCCGCAACCCCGACGTGGAAGCCAGCTGGTCAGGTAGCAACACTTGAGGTGCTTGTATTGTACCTGGTCGAAGCTGAACTGTGATCTCCAATGAAGGTTGTAGATGAAGGCGTTTGCTGTAGGTGGCTGGCTACAGCGTAGCTAAAACGGCTAAAAGGCTAACACGAAACAGTTTAGGAAACAACTGTAATCGGTCTAGGTTAAAAATAAAACGTGACTAAAATAACATAAAACAACATAAAATAAAATAATTTAAAATTACAGCCGGAGAAGCGTAATCGGGGTAGGTTTAAAATTAAAACTTGACTAAAAATAGCTAAAAAACAATTTAAAATAATTTGAATCACAGGCGGTGAAGCGGCGAACAACAGTCAGATTCGTCTACCTCAAAGTACTTCCAAACTTTCGACATTTTGTCTTGATTTCTCGTGAAGGAGGGCGTGGCGTGAGCGTGAGCACGCAGGTCAGGATTAGGTGTTGCTAAGGTGATAGCATTAGCGTGCGGACGTTTGGACGTTGGTATCGGTTTTGGAGTATCGGTACATTTTTTCGAGTACGAGTACGAGTACATGAGCATGGTATCGGCCCCGATACCGATACTGGTATCGGTATCGGTGCATCCCTAATATCTACTGCATATCTGGTCGCAGAGTAATGGTTTGAGGCTTGTTTGATACTTCAGACCCTTGATGACTTACAGCCATTTAGCCAACCATGTGTTCCATACTATTCCCGTGTAATGTACAGTTTAATCTAGTCCCACCCCTCAATTTCCATAGAGATCCATTCAAATGCAGGGAAGTTATAGTATCGCTTGTAAGAGTACCAGAAAATAAGATATCAAGAGTTTTTTGTTGAACTGATCAAATGAAAGACTGTAAGGGGTTTATTGATGTTTTGGAGATTCAAACGCAAAGGTGGGGAGATCAGAACAAGTCGCTCACAACAGTGAGGACCAATAATTAGGGGGGAGAAAATAATAAAAGAAGAAAGAAAAGACAGGAAACAAATTCTTTAAGGCTAACAGCCAAAACGAAAATCAACCCTCTAAACGGGCGAACTACTAAAACTAGTAGAATACCAACTAAATCTCCTGATCTCACGTAATGAGCTAAAAACGAAGAAAAACTGTCTCAGAGAGAACAGCAAAGAAACAAAATAGATAGCACCAAACGCTACCAGGCGGGAAACAATCCTATACCCGATTAAGTGCTATAGTGCAATGTCGTAAGACAAACAAGCACCGGAGAAGCGCAAGTGAGGAACTTAAATACCCTGCAGGCAGAAGCCCAGGTGAAAACAATAATGAGACTGCAAACCACGAAACGGAAAGAAAAAAATCCGATAAATTCAGAACGCGATTAGCAAAAGAAAAAAACACAACAGCCACAAACCACTACAAAGACTGAGGTGAATCAATAGGCTCCTAATTGGTGAAATTGTGGACACATGGCAACTAAAACTAACCATTTGATAAATAATGAAGAAAAGACAAAGAAAATGATAACGAGCCAAACCTGCAGTGTTAATACATTTAAGAAAAAAATTATGAGGGAACTTAAAAACACACGTGTTCAACTACATAATTAAGAGCCAATTGATTCACCCCAAAAAAGTTACCTATTTGTAATAAGCACAATAAGCACAGTAGGAACATGAATTTTATTTTTCATGGCATGCAGAGCTATTTCTGACATGATGTGGCTTAAGAAGATAAATAATCCTTCTAAACATGAAAAGAACCTAATTATGAAAAACTAACAGCTTGTTAGAATTCTGGGATTGCAACTGTGGTTGGAACGAAAACCAGCATACACAGGGGGGCCCCCAGGACCAAACCAGCATACACAGGGGGGTCCCCAGGACCAAACCAGCATACACAGGGGGGTCCCCAGGACCAAACCAGCATACACAGGGGGGGCCCCAGGACCAAACCAGCATACACAGGGGGGCCCCCAGGACCAAACCAGCATACACAGGGGGGCCCCCAGGACCAAACCAGCATACACAGGGGGGTCCCCAGGACCAAACCAGCATACACAGGGGGGCCCCCAGGACCAAACCAGCATACACAGGGGGGGCCCCAGGACCAAACCAGCATACACAGGGGGGCCCCCAGGACCAAACCAGCATACACAGGGGGGCCCCCAGGACCAAAACAGCATACACAAGGGGGCCCCAGGACCAAACCAGCATACACAGGGGTATTCCAGGACCAAACCAGCATACACAGGGGGGCCCCCAGGACCAAACCAGCATACACAGGGGGGCCCCCAGGACCAAACCAGCATACACAGGGGGGCCCCCAGGACCGAGTTTGAGAACCACTGATCTACATTATCTGGCTCGAAAAAAAATTGTGTAGCAAGCTAGCATGCCTCATGTTAGTTAATAAATTACCTCTATGTATTTTAAGATTCCAAAGATTAATTCTTGAACGATAGGATCTGGTGCTGTTTTGGCAAGCACAGAAAATCTGTACGAATTGTTTTTTGTACCAAAAATTTTGAACAGTTTGCCTAAATAAGGCCATGGATGGTGAATGGGTTCAACCGTATGATTAAATGTTTCTCTGCACTGCAACAAATGATGTCTGTCTTCAATCTTTTCAGCGATAAGAGATTCAGCGATGAGCAGCCTAGCAACGGAGAAGGAACACACGCATTTAAAAACGTTTTATATTGGTCGACTTGGTTCCGCTTCCTTTGCATTTAAATAAATGAAAACGGATGGACAAAAATGTTTATTTTCAAAAACGCTGTAAGCAAAGAGTAACGACACTGTCTTAGAAATTTAGTAAGTAGAAAGTACCGATTTTTTATTTAAAATGTAGTGGGTAAAAGTGAAAAGTCCCAGAAAAAATAAATATTCAAGTAAAGTACAAAAAAAAAAAAAGTACAGTAACGGAATATTTGTACTTCTTTACGTTCCACTTCTGCCAGCCCAATATGGTTATTGTCTAACACGGCATTTCCCAACCTTTTTAACCAACACCACACCTAGTAAAGATGACAAAATATCATGCCACAAAGCAAATCATTTGGGACTAAATGTCAACACAGTGCGCCCCAGAATACTGGCGTGCTTTGGTTGAGACTTTTTGTGGATGTACACAGTTTGCGTACTTCGGTAGAAAGTAGTTTTCAAAAAAACTGTGCACAACAAAGTCTGTGGATGTTCGTGAGTAACCGTCATTATATTTGGAAAGAGACGATTTATTTCCTCCCAATAAATCGGCTTGAATTTGCAGTAGGACAGACAAAGGTAGAGAGTTGATGTTGATTTTTTCGATGTAGATTGTAGGGGGGTGTTTAATGCTCACTCAAACAGCATGGAAATGATGAGGGATTAGCCAGGGCTCTGGCTGAAATGGGCCTGTTTAAAATGCAGGGAGAACAGCCTCTCTATCACACCACGTCCATGCAAACACACCCTCTTCTGTCCTCTCTACTTCTCCATTTCACCTGAGGGACACGCAAGGACACACGCAGGTCACTTACCCCAATAAGTGACAGAGAGACATTCATTTCACTGAGTTCACAAATTTTCCATCTTTTTTAAATTGCTTGCTTTTTGTTTTACCTCCATTTACAAATATATTTCCTCTCAATAAATCGGCTTGAATTTGCAGTAGGACAGACAAAGGTAGAGAAAGATGGTGGCGAAAGAAAGAGGGAGAGGTAAAGACAGACAGTGGAGAAAGAGAGAGGGAGAGGTTGAGAGAGACGGTGGAGAAAGAGAGAGGGAGAGGTTGAGAGAGACGGTGGAGAAAGAGAGAGGGAGAGGTTGAGAGACAGTGGTGGAGAAAGAGAGAGGGAGAGGTTGAGAGAGACGGTGGAGAAAGAGAGAGGGAGAGGTTGAGAGAGACAGTGGTGGAGAAAGAGAGAGGGAGAGGTTGAGAGAGACAGTGGAGAAAGAGAGAGGGAGAGGTTGAGAGAGACGGTGGAGAAAGAGAGAGGGAGAGGTTGAGAGAGACGGTGGAGAAAGAGAGAGGGAGAGGTTGAGAGACAGTGGTGGAGAAAGAGAGAGGGAGAGGTTGAGAGAGACGGTGGAGAAAGAGAGAGGGAGAGGTTGAGAGAGACAGTGGTGGAGAAAGAGAGAGGGAGAGGTTGAGAGAGACGGTGGAGAAAGAGAGAGGGAGAGGTTGAGAGAGACGGTGGAGAAAGAGAGAGGGAGAGGTTGAGAGAGACGGTGGAGAAAGAGAGGGAGAGGTTGAGAGAGACGGTGGAGAAAGAGAGAGGGAGAGGGTTAAATTCAGGTGAGCTGATGCGATCACTAAAACCCGACCATATTTCAGTTAGCGGTGAAACCTATTTCATTTAGCGGTGAAACATATTTCAGTTAGCGGTGAAACCTATTTCATTTAGCAATGAAACATATTTCAGTTAGCGGTGAAACATATTTCAGTTAGCGGTGAAACATATTTCAGTTAGCGGTGAAACATATTTCAGTTAGCGGTGAAACATATTTCAGTTAGCTGTGATATTTTGGCTTCTAATCAGAAGCTTCAGATCTTCATCAGTCCTCTTTGTGTTTACAGTCTGTTCATTTCTAATAGTTTATTTAATACACATTTTAGTATACTGTTATATTTTTATGAACTCCTGGTAGGCCAGACCTCTGGTTCTTTGGAGCATCACCATGGAAACAGAAAGGTGCATAAAAGCATGTTTCTGTCAGTCCAGTTCGGTAGAAGAGGGAAATCTCAATGTTTTAGCCCAGTGTCATAGCCAGGTGTTCCAAAAACCCGTTTGGGCCAAACATAAAAGTATGCTAGATTCCCAGCATGCTTTGGGGGTTTGTTTGTTATGTGAGTAATGTACACATTTTCCTATTAAATTTCACACAGTAATGTCCAAGTGTACCAGTGTGTTTGACTCTTGCGTGGCGTTGAAATGATGGTCGTCCCCGAGGCGCTAACTCTGTAACTCCTGGAGGTCAGACAACAGAACCGCCATGACAACTCGGATGCGCCAGGCGTGAGCTTTCACCAGTTACCGTGGATACAGAGAGAGAGAAAGATTGAAAGCGAGAAGGAGACAGAATGGGAGAGGGAGAGAGAGATGGAGGAGGGAGAAAGAAAAAAATATCTGCATCCCGCTGAGAATCTGAAGCGAATCCGCTTCACCGCTTAGAGACTTCAAACATCAAGCATTCTTACCTTTCAAGATAAAAGCGCTCTCACAACATGGCGTGTTTGTGTGTAGTATAAAGGGGTTTGGACACTCACACAGTCTCTATTAAGTGCAGCTTTCCCCTTGTGGCAAACTTACAGCTTCTTACGTGGGGCTTTACCTTTGTGACCTGCCTAAAATCTGTTTCGCTGAAGAAAAAACTCTTCACACACTGTTACAATGCATGCTGGGAGAGGCTATAGTTTCCACACACTGACAGCAATGCATTCTGGGAGAGGTTGTAGTTTGCACACCCTGACAGCAATGCATTCTGGGAGATGATGTAGTTTTCACACACTGGCAGCAATGCATTCTGGGAGATTTCTAAATTATAAACACCAATAGCAATGCATGCTGGGAGATTCTTTAATTTATAAACACCAACAGCAATGCATGCTGGGAGAGGCTATAGTTTGCACACACTGACAGCCAAGCATGCTGGGAGATTTTTTCATTTACAAACACCTACAGCAATGCATGCTGGGAGAGGCTGTAGTTTATGCCTTTGGTGAGGATTTCTTGTGAGAAAACCTCACTCAAAAACACAAACACTAATAGATGTAGGCTAAAAGATCTGACCAAGTTCCCCCCTCCCTCCCCTATACGCGCTCCCTTCCAAACTCAGCGCTTATGGGCAATATGTGGCTTTTGCTCTCTCCATGATTCTATGCAATTGGCTCCTTGATAGAAACTCTGGCAATTTTATACGTGCAGATAGCTTGAGTGGGAAATCCCAGATTGACAGAACGAGTTTATAACCAGCGTCGTCATACCAATTCTCCGTGATTAACATAGTTAGGGTTTGTAACTTTGACTTGGCTTCGCTAAATTGAGCTTTTTTTGTGATACAGGCCCCTGGGCTCCATTCTTCAGACGTGGATTACTGAGTTATCTGGCTAACTGTGCTGAATAAAACCTGAAAAGCCCCAGAATATTACTGAGTTAGCTGGCTAACTGTGCTGAATAAAACCCGAAAAGCCCCAGAATATTACTGAGTTAGCTGGCTAACTGTGCTGAATAAAACCCGAAAAGCCCCAGAATATTACTGAGTTAGCTGGCTAACTGTGCTGAATAAAACCAGAAAAGCCCCAGAATATTACTGAGTTAGCTGGCTAACTGTGCTGAATAAAACCAGAAAAGCCCCAGAATATTACTGAGTTAGCTGGATAACTGTGCTGAATAAAACCCGAAAAGCCCCAGAATATGGAACACATGAACTAGCAAAAACACTGTTCCAGGTTTTATTCAGTGCAGTTAGCCAGCTAGGAGAAATATGGCCCGGGGGGGTATATCACAAAGGAGGGGGGGGGGCCCGGGGGGGTATATCACAAAGGAGGGGGGGCCCGGGGGGGTATATCACAAAGGAGGGGGGCCCGGGGGGGTATATCACAAAGGAGGGGGGTAGACTAAAAAGAAAGATTTCTGAGTTAGCTGGATATATAGTGAAGTTATCCAGCTAACTCAGTAATCCCGCTTTGTGAAACAGGGCCCTGGTGTTGGGGTTTCAGCCATGATTAGGGGCGGCACTGTGCTGTATCTGTAGCCGCGCCCGGTCTCACCCATGGCTAGAGAAAGGTTCACATGTCTGAGTAAATATCTGTCTCAGAAGATTGCTGGTTATCCAATCCCTTCCAGAGTCTGTCATAGTCCTGCTGTCAGACATCTGCTTCAATCCATTAAGCAATCTGTGTGGACTGGAAGCACACTGAAATAAACACGTTGAGACGTTTTACCAGCGGGAATAATGGCGAGATAAATACTCCATTTATTCCTCATGCCAGAGACGAGTAACTGCAAAAACAGATTTAGCTCAATCAGCGCTGTCAGCTCAGCCAAGCAAGAAGTCACCTGCTTATCCTCTGTTTCTGTCCGCCCTCTAAAACGTCTTCATCCTCTAAAAAGTTCCATTGTCATCCAGAAAGTATTTTTGCGCTCTAAAAAGTATCTTTATCCTCCAAAAAGACTTGGTGCGCTGGCCATCCTCTCCTCTCTGATCACTGTGTTACTGTATAACTGTTATATTCAGTTTGGACCCATCAGTCATTCAAAAATGAAATATCTTTTTTTACGACATTTTCTGTCCTTTTTCATCCTTTTTTATGCTCATATTGTACTTTCATTCTAGATCAGATTAGTTTTAAAAACTTTGCAGTTCATGAAAGTTTCTCACTCTCAAATGATTTGCAAAGCAACGGTTGCATTATTAAAGATTATAAATAATATACCATGTCTGCATTCATTTCACACTTAGTCCTCACAGTATCTGCACATGCTCAGTGTGTATCAGCGGCTGTCCTCACAGTGTCTGCACACGCTCAGTGTGTATCAGCAGCGGTCCCCACAGTGTCTGCACATGCTCAGTGTGTATCAGCGGCTGTCCTCACAGTGTCTGCACACGCTCAGTGTGTATCAGCAGCGGTCCCCACAGTATATGCACACGCTCAGTGTGTATCAGCAGCGGTCCTCACAGTGTCTGCACACGCTCAGTGTGTATCAGCAGCGGTCCCCACAGTGTCTGCACACGCTCAGTGTGTATCAGCAGCGGTCCCCACAGTATCTGCACATGCTCAGTGTGTATCAGCAGCGGTCCCCACAGTGTCTGCACACGCTCAGTGTGTATCAGCAGCGGTCCCCACAGTGTCTGCACATGCTCAGTGTGTATCAGCAGCGGTCCCCACAGTGTCTGCACACGCTCAGTGTGTATCAGCAGCGGTCCCCACAGTGTCTGCACACGCTCAGTGTGTATCAGCAGCGGTCCCCACAGTGTCTGCACACGCTCAGTGTGTATCAGCAGCGGTCCCCACAGTATCTGCACATGCTCAGTGTGTATCAGCGGCTATCCCCACAGTGTCTGCACACGCTCAGTGTGTATCAGCAGCGGTCCCCACAGTGTCTGCACACGCTCAGTGTGTATCAGCAGCGGTCCCCACAGTGTCTGCACACGCTCAGTGTGTATCAGCAGCGGTCCCCACAGTGTCTGCACACGCTCAGTGTGTATCAGCAGCGGTCCCCACAGTGTCTGCACACGCTCAGTGTGTATCAGCAGCGGTCCCCACAGTGTCTGCACACGCTCAGTGTGTATCAGCAGCGGTCCCCACAGTGTCTGCACATGCTCAGTGTGTATCAGCGGCTGTCCTCACAGTATCTGCACACGCTCAGTGTGTATCAGCAGCGGTCCCCACAGTGTCTGCACACGCTCAGTGTGTATCAGCAGCGGTCCCCACAGTGTCTGCACACGCTCAGTGTGTATCAGCAGCGGTCCCCACAGTGTCTGCACACGCTCAGTGTGTATCAGCAGCGGTCCCCACAGTGTCTGCACACGCTCAGTGTGTATCAGCAGCGGTCCCCACAGTGTCTGCACATGCTCAGTGTGTATCAGCGGCTATCCCCACAGTGTCTGCACACGCTCAGTGTGTATCAGCAGCGGTCCCCACAGTGTCTGCACACGCTCAGTGTGTATCAGCAGCGGTCCCCACAGTGTCTGCACACGCTCAGTGTGTATCAGCGGCTGTCCCCACAGTGTCTGCACACGCTCAGTGTGTATCAGCAGCGGTCCCCACAGTGTCTGCACATGCTCAGTGTGTATCAGCAGCGGTCCCCACAGTGTCTGCACACGCTCAGTGTGTATCAGCAGCGGTCCCCACAGTGTCTGCACACGCTCAGTGTGTATCAGCGGCTGTCCCCACAGTGTCTGCACACGCTCAGTGTGTATCAGCGGCTGTCCCCACAGTGTCTGCACACGCTCAGTGTGTATCAGCAGCGGTCCCCACAGTGTCTGCACACGCTCAGTGTGTATCAGCAGCGGTCCCCACAGTGTCTGCACACGCTCAGTGTGTATCAGCAGCGGTCCCCACAGTGTCTGCACACGCTCAGTGTGTATCAGCAGCGGTCCCCACAGTGTCTGCACACGCTCAGTGTGTATCAGCGGCTATCCCCACAGTGTCTGCACACGCTCAGTGTGTATCAGCGGCGGTCCCCACAGTGTCTGCACATGCTCAGTGTGTATCAGCGGCTGTCCTCACAGTATCTGCACACGCTCAGTGTGTATCAGCAGCGGTCCCCACAGTGTCTGCACACGCTCAGTGTGTATCAGCAGCGGTCCCCACAGTGTCTGCACACGCTCAGTGTGTATCAGCGGCGGTCCCCACAGTGTCTGCACACGCTCAGTGTGTATCAGCGGCTGTCCCCACAGTGTCTGCACACGCTCAGTGTGTATCAGCAGCGGTCCCCACAGTGTCTGCACACGCTCAGTGTGTATCAGCAGCGGTCCCCACAGTGTTTGCACATGCTCAGTGTGTATCAGCAGCGGTCCCCACAGTGTCTGCACACGCTCAGTGTGTATCAGCGGCTGTCCCCACAGTGTCTGCACACGCTCAGTGTGTATCAGCAGCGGTCCCCACAGTGTCTGCACACGCTCAGTGTGTATCAGCAGCGGTCCCCACAGTGTCTGCACACGCTCAGTGTGTATCAGCAGCGGTCCCCACAGTGTCTGCACACGCTCAGTGTGTATCAGCAGCGGTCCCCACAGTGTCTGCACACGCTCAGTGTGTATCAGCGGCTGTCCCCACAGTGTCTGCACACGCTCAGTGTGTATCAGCAGCGGTCCCCACAGTGTTTGCACACGCTCAGTGTGTATCAGCAGCGGTCCCCACAGTGTCTGCACACGCTCAGTGTGTATCAGCAGCGGTCCCCACAGTGTCTGCACACGCTCAGTGTGTATCAGCGGCTGTCCCCACAGTGTCTGCACACGCTCAGTGTGTATCAGCAGCGGTCCCCACAGTGTCTGCACACGCTCAGTGTGTATCAGCAGCGGTCCTCACAGTGTCTGCACACGCTCAGTGTGTATCAGCAGCGGTCCCCACAGTGTCTGCACATGCTCAGTGTGTATCAGCAGCGGTCCCCACAGTGTCTGCACATGCTCAGTGTGTATCAGCAGTGGTCCCCACAGTGTCTGCACACGCTCAGTGTGTATCAGCAGCGGTCCCCACAGTGTCTGCACACGCTCAGTGTGTATCAGCAGCGGTCCCCACAGTGTCTGCACATGCTCAGTGTGTATCAGCAGCGGTCCCCACAGTGTTTGCACACGCTCAGTGTGTATCAGCAGCGGTCCTCACAGTGTCTGCACACACTCAGTGTGTATCAGCAGCGGTCCCCACAGTGTTTGCACACGCTCAGTGTGTATCAGCAGCGGTCCCCACAGTGTCTGCACACGCTCAGTGTGTATCAGCAGCGGTCCCCACAGTGTCTGCACATGCTCAGTGTGTATCAGCAGCGGTCCCCACAGTGTCTGCACATGCTCAGTGTGTATCAGCGGCTGTCCCCACAGTATCTGCACATGCTCAGTGTGTATCAGCAGCGGTCCCCACAGTGTCTGCACATGCTCAGTGTGTATCAGCAGCGGTCCCCACAGTGTCTGCACATGCTCAGTGTGTATCAGCAGCGGTCCCCACAGTGTTTGCACACGCTCAGTGTGTATCAGCAGCGGTCCCCACAGTGTCTGCACATGCTCAGTGTGTATCAGCAGTGGTCCCCACAGTGTCTGCACATGCTCAGTGTGTATCAGCAGCGGTCCCCACAGTGTTTGCACATGCTCAGTGTGTATCAGCAGCGGTCCCCACAGTGTTTGCACACACTCAATGTGTATCAGCAGCGGTCCCCACAGTGTCTGCACATGCTCAGTGTGTATCAGCAGCGGTCCCCACAGTGTCTGCACATGCTCAGTGTGTATCAGCAGCGGTCCTCACAGTGTCTGCACATGCTCAGTGTGTATCAGCAGCGGTCCCCACAGTGTTTGCACACGCTCAATGTGTATCAGCAGCGGTCCCCACAGTATCTGCACACGCTCAGTGTGTATCAGCAGCGGTCCCCACAGTGTCTGCACATGCTCAGTGTGTATCAGCAGCGGTCCCCACAGTATCTGCACATGCTCAGTGTGTATCAGCAGCGGTCCCCACAGTGTCTGCACACGCTCAGTGTGTATCAGCAGCGGTCCCCACAGTGTCTGCACACGCTCAGTGTTGAGAAACTGCTGTGACAGAGGATTGATTCCCCCTGCAGTTTGCTTTGAGTAAGAGTTTGAGAAAGAACACTGGAGCAGCAGACCCCCGCTCCGGGCTGTGGGTTCAGTGTCGCATTTCTGTGCTCTGTTCAGATGTATATTCTCGGTAAACTAGGGGCAATTTTAAATACCCCCCCCCCTTTACTTTTTTCCCCAGTCTGCAGGGCCCAATCACAAACACATCAGCACTCCTCTCTGGGGCTAAAAGCTTTAAAAACCACGCTGAGTACTCCCTTCAGTGGGCAGTAAAATAAATACTTTCAGAATAATAACAACAAAAAACTCATTTAGAATTCTCAGCTGAATAAAATTATCTTAATATGATAGAGTCATATGTTTTCCCCTTGTTTGAATACATAACTATTAGAAAAGGTCAGATTGTGACTGCACATAGTGTTAGTAAAACACATTCAGGACAAAATGCAATGTCAGTTTCTGTTTCCTGTTGTGTGCTACTGATTCAATCTAAAGCATCTAATCACAATATGCTCAGTCATTATCTTGAATGAGGATTCTGCTTGGTTTGTAAAAAAAAGTATTCCTTTTAGCATTATTAACATTTAAAATAAATCTTCCTTTTACATTGTAATTTCAGCAAAGATAAGAATTTACAGAAAACTGCAAAATGTCAAATTTATTTTTTTCCTAAGATAACTATTTCCGTGTTTGGCAGAAACATTACAAGACCTTAAATGGTAAAATTGTCTTGAGTTGCCTGCCTTTCTGTACTCACTTTTTATACCCTGAATAATTTATGTTTTAAATTCTAATTGTGAAAAGTAGTTATCATAGTGGTTAGAGGCAGGTGAACATCAAAACACAATAAAGTAGTTATCATCGTGGTTAGAGGCAGGTGAGGTTAGAGGCAGGTGAACATCAAAACACAATAAAGTAGTTATCATCGTGGTTAGAGGCAGGTGAGGTTAGAGGCAGGTGAACATCAAAACACAATAAAGTAGTTATCATAGTGGTTAGAGGCAGGTGAGGTTAGAGGCAGGTGAACATCAAAACACAATAAAGTAGTTATCATCGTGGTTAGAAGCAGGTGAGGTTAGAGGCAGGTGAACATCAAAACACAATAAAGTAGTTATCATAGTGGTTAGAGGCAGGTGAGGTTAGAGGCAGGTGAACATCAAAACACAATAAAGTAGTTATCATAGTGGTTAGAGGCAGGTGAACATCAAAACACAATAAAGTAGTTATCATAGTGGTTAGAGGCAGGTGAACATCAAAACACAATAAAGTAGTTATCATAGTGGTTAGAGGCAGGTGAGGTTAGAGGCAGGTGAACATCAAACGCTTTAAAATGCAGCAGTAACATCATAATAAAATAGCATATCAGTATCATAATTGTCATCAATAAATAATCATTTTTAAAGATATCAGCTCAGGAATTTATGGATTAATTTTATCTTGATCACAGCATAATGAGAAAAGGTTTGTGTGGTTAGAGGAATAGAGAACTTTTTTGAGACAATTTAAGAAATTTATACATTTTTAAATGTGTTTGGAAAAGCAAATAGTTATCACTGTGTCCTAAGCCCTTGCATATTTTTTCCGTCAATTTTATGGTTTACCAACATATGAAACATCACTTTATGAACTTCTAAGTTCCTTGTTTCCAGGGAAACGGTTATTTAGGCTGGGTGCATGCTTTAAATATTCACATTTTACAGAAGAATACTGAAGAAATGCGATGGATTGTGCTAATTAATTCTAAAGTACATAAAGGTGGCTTAATGTTGGCCTCAGAAGTGATATTAACAAAACCATTATTAACAGTTTAACGGAAATTAACATTTTAACTTGGAACTTGGAATAAAAAAAATATATTTTCCTCTCCCAGTTTCTATACATTTACACATGTTTAATTTCTCATGAGATTTAAAGTAAAACATTTAAAGTAAAACACACATTTAAAGGAAACACACATTTAAAGTAAAACACACATTTAAAGGAAACACACATTTAAAGGAAACACACATTTAAAGGAAACACACATTTAAAGGAAACACATGACCAAGGCATCAGTGAAACTAAATATGATCAAGTGTGTTCCACAGATGAATCATCATTCTGAGCCATAGAGACCACATCAATATTTAACAATATTTTTTATCGACACCAGGGGCCACATGTATAAAACTCATTCTGAGTAAAAGAATGCGTAAAAGAAAGCTCAGGGTGAAAGTCAGAAATCTGCTTAAAAAACGTTTTGCATTTTTTACCTCTTCCTTTCGGTCACAGTGTCACCATATCACACGGACTCCAAATATTGCATACGTATGGTGTCCATCATGTGCAGAGGTATGCAGATTCTCACAGCATGGGTTATATTATACACTTACGCTGCTTTCTGAGGGCATTTTTCTGCTCAGCTCTGTTTATACATGTGGCCCCAGCACTGTTTATACATGTGGCCCCAGCTCTGTTTATACATGTGGCCCCTGCTCTGTTTATACATGTGGCCCCAGCTCTGTTTATACATGTGGCCCCTGCACTGTTTATACATGTGGCCCCAGCACTGTTTATACATGTGGCCCCAGCACTGTTTATACATGTGGCCCCAGCACTGTTTATACATGTGGCCCCAGCTCTGTTTATACATGTGGCCCCAGCTCTGTTTATACATGTGGCCCCTGCACTGTTTATACATGTGGCCCCAGCACTGTTTATACATGTGGCCCCAGCTCTGTTTATACATGTGGCCCCAGCTCTGTTTATACATGTGGCCCCAGCTCTGTTTATACATGTGGCCCCAGCACTGTTTATACATGTGGCCCCAGCTCTGTTTATACATGTGGCCCCAGCTCTGTTTATACATGTGGCCCCAGCACTGTTTATACATGTGGCCCCAGCTCTGTTTATACATGTGGCCCCAGCTCTGTTTATACATGTGGCCCCAGCTCTGTTTATACATGTGGCCCCAGCTCTGTTTATACATGTGGCCCCTGCACTGTTTATACATGTGGCCCCAGCACTGTTTATACATGTGGCCCCAGCTCTGTTCATACATGTGGCCCCGGCACTGTTTATACATGTGGCCCCAGCTCTGTTTATACATGTGGCCCCAGCTCTGTTTATACATGTGGCCCCTGCACTGTTTATACATGTGGCCCCAGCACTGTTTATACATGTGGCCCCAGCTCTGTTCATACATGTGGCCCCGGCACTGTTTATACATGTGGCCCCAGCTCTGTTTATACATGTGGCCCCAGCTCTGTTTATACATGTGGCCCCAGCTCTGTTTATACATGTGGCCCCTGCACTGTTTATACATGTGGCCCCAGCACTGTTTATACATGTGGCCCCAGCTCTGTTCATACATGTGGCCCCGGCACTGTTTATACATGTGGCCCCAGCTCTGTTCATACATGTGGCCCCGGCACTGTTTATACATGTGGCCCCAGCTCTGTTCATACATGTGGCCCCGGCACTGTTTATACATGTGGCCCCAGCTCTGTTTATACATGTGGCCCCAGCTCTGTTTATACATGTGGCCCCTGCACTGTTTATACATGTGGCCCCAGCACTGTTTATACATGTGGCCCCAGCTCTGTTTATACATGTGGCCCCAGCTCTGTTCATACATGTGGCCCCGGCACTGTTTATACATGTGGCCCCAGCTCTGTTTATACATGTGGCCCCAGCTCTGTTTATACATGTGGCTCCAGCTCTGTTTATACATGTGGCCCCAGCTCTGTTTATACATGTGGCCCCTGCACTGTTTATACATGTGGCCCCAGCTCTGTTTATACATGTGGCCCCAGCTCTGTTTATACATGTGGCCCCTGCACTGTTTATACATGTGGCCCCAGCACTGTTTATACATGTGGCCCCAGTTCTGTTTATACATGTGGCCCCTGCACTGTTTATACATGTGGCCCCAGCACTGTTTATACATGTGGCCCCAGCTCTGTTCATACATGTGGCCCCGGCACTGTTTATACATGTGGCCCCAGCTCTGTTTATACATGTGGCCCCAGCTCTGTTTATACATGTGGCCCCTGCACTGTTTATACATGTGGCCCCAGCTCGGTTTATACATGTGGCCCCAGCTCTGTTTATACATGTGGCCCCAGCTCTGTTTATACATGTGGCCCCAGCTCTGTTTATACATGTGGCCCCAGCACTGTTTATACATGTGGCCCCAGCTCTGTTCATACATGTGGCCCCAGCTCTGTTTATACATGTGGCCCCAGCTCTGTTTATACATGTGGCCCCTGCACTGTTTATACATGTGGCCCCAGCACTGTTTATACATGTGGCCCCAGCTCTGTTTATACATGTGGCCCCAGCTCTGTTTATACATGTGGCCCCAGCACTGTTTATACATGTGGCCCCAGCTCTGTTCATACATGTGGCCCCTGCACTGTTTATACATGTGGCCCCAGCTCTGTTTATACATGTGGCCCCAGCTCTGTTTATACATGTGGCCCCTGCACTGTTTATACATGTGGCCCCAGCACTGTTTATACATGTGGCCCCAGCACTGTTTATACATGTGGCCCCAGCTCTGTTTATACATGTGGCCCCAGCTCTGTTTATACATGTGGCCCCAGCTCTGTTTATACATGTGGCCCCAGCTCTGTTTATACATGTGGCCCCAGCTCTGTTTATACATGTGGCCCCAGCTCTGTTTATACATGTGGCCCCTGCACTGTTTATACATGTGGCCCCAGCTCTGTTTATACATGTGGCCCCAGCTCTGTTTATACATGTGGCCCCAGCTCTGTTTATACATGTGGCCCCAGCTCTGTTTATACATGTGGCCCCAGCTCTGTTTATACATGTGGCCCCAGCTCTGTTTATACATGTGGCCCCAGCTCTGTTTATACATGTGGCCCCTGCACTGTTTATACATGTGGCCCCAGCTCTGTTCATACATGTGGCCCCAGCTCTGTTTATACATGTGGCCCCAGCACTGTTTATACATGTGGCCCCAGCTCTGTTTATACATGTGGCCCCAGCTCTGTTTATACATGTGGCCCCAGCTCTGTTTATACATGTGGCCCCAGCTCTGTATACACGTGGCCCCAGCTCTGTTTATACACGTGGCCCCAGCTCTGTTTATACATGTGGCCCCAGCTCTGTTTATACATGTGGCCCCAGCTCTGTTTATACATGTGGCCCCAGCACTGTTTATACATGTGGCCCCAGCTCTGTTTATACATGTGGCCCCAGCTCTGTTTATACATGTGGCCCCAGCTCTGTTTATACATGTGGCCCCAGCACTGTTTATACATGTGGCCCCAGCTCTGTTTATACATGTGGCCCCAGCACTGTTTATACATGTGGCCCCAGCTCTGTTTATAAATGTGGCCCCAGCTCAGTTTATACATGTGGCCCCAGAACTGTGAGTTATTACTCATTATTTGGAAGCTCTTTATGATTTTTCTGTGCATTATGGAGTGGAATTAAAGGTCGTGGGTCAGCATCGTCACACAGTGGTGTAGCACTTTGTAATCACAGAGGATCTCCGGTATTATTTGAAACGGTACAGATGAACGTAGACCCTGAGAGTGTGCCGGAGTAGGATTCCAGCCGGAGTGGGATTCCTGCCGGAGTGGGATTCCTGCCGGAGTGGGATTCCTGCCGGAGTGGGATTCCAGCCGGAGTGGGATTCCAGCCGGAGTGGGATTCCTGCCGGAGTCGAGCGAAATCTGGATTCCTTTCTGCTTGAGAGCTTGAGGTTTTACAGTTAATTTATTTTAAGCATGAATCGTTCGCTCGCTTTAAGTGCAAAATACAGTGCAGAGAATATTTTTAAAAATTCTCTTTTTAGTGGGATAAAGAGCTGAATGGTTGGGGCAGAGCATTGTTTGACTCTCTATCACTCTCTCGCCATCACTCTCTCTCTCTATCACTCTCTCTCCATTGCTATACATAC
>CM040395.1:152750120-152752620 GCA_022702515.1 Ilyophis sp. 1 JC-2022
TTTAGTGCTTTTTGTAAATATACGCTAATTCAGAATTTGACGCTGCAACACGTTCCAAAAAAGTTGGGAAGGGCAACATAAGACTGAGAAGGTTGTGGAATGTTCAAAAAACACCTGTTTGGAACATTCCACAGGTAAACAGGTGAATAGGTAACAGGTGATGCTGTCATGAATGGGTATGAAGGAGCACCCACAATGGCTCGCACATAAACTGCGTAGTCCAACAGTTTAAGAATAACATTTCTCAATGCACGATTGCAAGGAATTTAGAGATTTCACCATCTACAATCCATAATATTATTAAAAGATTCTGAGAATCTAGAGAAATCTCTGTGCTCAAAGGACAAGGTCGAAAACCAATATTGAACGGCCGTGACCTTTGATCCCTCAGCTGGCACTGCATTATAAACCGACATGCTTCTGTAATAAATATAAGCACATGGGCTCGGGAATACTTCGGAAAACCATTGTCAGTAAACACAGTTCGTCGCTGCATCTACAAATACAAGTTAAGACTCGACTACGCAAAGCGTAAGAAATATATCAACAACATCCAGAAACGCTGACAAATGATCTGGGCTCGAGCGCATCTGAAATGGACTGGGCTCGAGCGCATCTGAAATGATCTGGGCTCGAGCGCATCTGAAATGGACTGGGCTCGAGCGCATCTGAAATGGACTGGGCTCGAGCGCATCTGAAATGGACTGGGCTCGAGCGCATCTGAGATGGACTGGGCTCGAGCGCATCTGAAATGGACTGGGCTCGAGCGCATCTGAGATGGACTGGGCTCGAGCGCATCTGAAATGGACTGGGCTCGAGCGCATCTGAAATGGACTGGGCTCGAGCGCATCTGAAATGGACTGGGCTCGAGCGCATCTGAAATGGACTGGGCTCGAGCGCATCTGAAATGATCTGGGCTCGAGCGCATCTGAAATGGACTGGGCTCGAGCGCATCTGAAATGATCTGGGCTCGAGCGCATCTGAAATGGACTGGGCTCGAGCGCATCTGAAATGGACTGGGCTCGAGCGCATCTGAAATGGACTGGGCTCGAGCGCATCTGAAATGGACTGGGCTCGAGCGCATCTGAGATGGACTGGGCTCGAGCGCATCTGAAATGATCTGGGCTCGAGCGCATCTGAAATGGACTGGGCTCGAGCGCATCTGAAATGGACTGGGCTCGAGCGCATCTGAGATGGACTGGGCTCGAGCGCATCTGAAATGGACTGGGCTCGAGCGCATCTGAAATGGACTGGGCTCGAGCGCATCTGAGATGGACTGGGCTCGAGCGCATCTGAAATGGACTGGGCTCGAGCGCATCTGAAATGGACTGGGCTCGAGCGCATCTGAAATGGACTGGGCTCGAGCGCATCTGAAATGGACTGGGCTCGAGCGCATCTGAGATGGACTGGGCTCGAGCGCATCTGAAATGGACTGGGCTCGAGCGCATCTGAAATGGACTGGGCTCGAGCGCATCTGAAATGGACTGGGCTCGAGCGCATCTGAAATGGACTGGGCTCGAGCGCATCTGAAATGGACTGGGCTCGAGCGCATCTGAAATGGACTGGGCTCGAGCGCATCTGAGATGGACTGGGCTCGAGCGCATCTGAGATGGACTGGGCTCGAGCGCATCTGAAATGGACTGGGCTCGAGCGCATCTGAAATGGACTGGGCTCGAGCGCATCTGAGATGGACTGGGCTCGAGCGCATCTGAAATGGACTGGGCTCGAGCGCATCTGAGATGGACTGGGCTCGAGCGCATCTGAAATGGACTGGGCTCGAGCGCATCTGAGATGGACTGGGCTCGAGCGCATCTGAAATGGACTGACGCAAAGTGGAAGTGTGTGCTGTGGTCTGATGACTCCACCTTTCAAATTGTTTTTGGAAATAATGGGCGGAGACCCAGACTGTTGAGCAGCTGAAGTCTTATATCAAGCAAGAATGAGAAAAAAATTCAGCTTTCAAAACTACAACAATTAGTGTCCTCAGTTCCCAAAAGATTACTGAGGGTTGTTAAAAGGAAAGGTGATGATGGTGAACACAGTGGTAAACATGCCCCTGTCTCAATTTTTTGGGTGTTTTGCAGGCATCAAATTTAGAATAAGCATATATTTACAAAAAACAATAAAGTTGATTAGTTAACATTACATATCTTGTCTTTGTACTGTTTTCAATTGAATACAGGTCAAAAAGGATTTGCAAATCATTGCTTTCTGATTTTATTTTCATTGCATACACTGTCCCAACATTTTTTTAATTGGGGTTTGTACGTATACAGGAGATTTATTTTGTGTTAACAGCAGGTTCCTCTCTACTGCCAGTAAAAGGACATCTCGTCTGCATCTTAAATTTGTCCCAAAAGGAACAAATAATTCCAGATCAGTCTTTGCATAAAGCTGCGTACCTAACATGGACATCTACATGTTCTATCATCTACATGTTCTATCATCACATAACATGGACATTTACATGTTCTATCATCTACATGTTCTATCATCTACA
>CM040395.1:152755120-152837620 GCA_022702515.1 Ilyophis sp. 1 JC-2022
GGAATGCACAGGTGTTGTTAGCATAGCAAAAATGCACAGGTGCTGTTAGCATAGCAGGAATGCACAGGTGCTGTTAGCATAGCAGGAATGCACAGGTGATGTTAACATAGCAGGAATGCACAGGTGATGTTAGCATAGCAGGAATGCACAGGCGATGTTAGCATAGCAGGAATGCACAGGTGATGTTAGCATAGCAGGAATGCACAGGTGATGTTAGCATAGCAGGAATGCACAGGTGATGTTAGCATAGCAGGAATGCACAGGCGATGTTAGCATAGCAGGATTGCACAGGTGATGTTAGCATAGTAGGAATGCACAGGTGATTTTAGCATAGCAGGAATGCACAGGCGATGTTAGCATAGCAGGATTGCACAGGTGCTGTTAGTATAGCAGGAATGCACAGGCGATGTTAGCATAGCAGGATTGCACAGGTGCTGTTAGTATAGCAGGAATGCACAGGCAATGTTAGCATAGCAGGAATGCACAGGCGATGTTAGCAAAGCAGGATGCACAGGTGCTGTTAGCATAGCCTCAGAGTTACAGTTGACAGCTACATGAATTCCTGCTGAATCATCGCTTACAGACTGCACTTAAACTTTGATCAACAAGAAATAAAAGATCTACAATAAACAACAACCTGGCAACAAAGCCATGTTATGCATATTCATGAAATCCCAGCTAATGGAAAAAATGATATTTAGGCCAACATTATAGTTTTTAAGCAAAACAAAACATCTGTTAGTTTCTGGAGGTGATGCGTTTCTTATCGTGGTCTTAGGGCCCTTTTCAAACATTTCAGAGCATGGCAGTTTCATACTCGTAATGTACAGGTATAAAATGGAGAGGAGCAGAACTTGAGACATACGAAGACCATTACAGATCAGTAGTGGCACTAGTCATAATGTATACCACACTGTAGACCATTACAGATCAGTAGTGGCACTAGTCATCATTTATACCACACTGTAGACCATTACAGATCACTAGTGGCACTAGTCATATTGTATACCACACTGTAGACCATTACAGATCACTAGTGGCACTAGTCATATTGTATACCACACTATAGACCATTACAGATCACTAGTGGCACTAGTCATATTGTATACCACACTGTAGACCATTAAAGATCACTAGTGGCACTAGTCATATTGTATACCACACTGTAGACCATTACAGATCACTAGTGGCACTAGTCATATTGTATACCACACTGTAGACCATTACAGATCACTAGTGGCACTAGTCATATTGTATACCACACTGTAGACCATTACAGATCACTAGTGGCACTCGTCATATTGTATACCACACTGTAGACCATTACAGATCACTAGTGGCACTAGTCATATTGTATACCACACTGTAGACCATTAAAGATCACTAGTGGCACTAGTCATATTGTATACCACACTGTAGACCATTACAGATCACTAGTGGCACTAGTCATATTGTATACCACACTGTAGACCATTACAGATCACTAGTGGCACTCGTCATATTGTATACCACACTGTAGACCATTACAGATCACTAGTGGCACTAGTCATAATGTATACCACACTGTAGACCATTACAGATCACTAGTGGCACTAGTCATCAATTATACCACACTTTAATTTGCCATCAAGCTGAGTAACCTTGAAAAAAGCTGTAGATGTACTTAAATAAGAGGCATTTAAATTCTAAACAAATCAAATGTTGTGATTAATAAATGTTTTTTTTTCATGACATTTTGAAATTGTAGAAATGGAGGGCAGAATCATGGTTCATTGGAGAAAGGCGTGTAACCATAGTAACCTGGGTATCTTCAGGAGAAAGTGATTTTTACACATCACATATTTCCACAGCATATTTTTTGCACTTATTTCTTAGACAAATTCATAACTATAAATGGCCAAAATATGTTCAGTTTGGACTGGTTCCGTTTTCAGGTAGTAAACCCCCAAAGTGTGTAACAGCCCCGTTCCTACCAGGGAAGTGTGTAACAGCCCCGTTCCTACCAGGGAAGTGTGTAACAGCCCCGTTCCTACCAGGGAAGTGTGTAACAGCCCCGTTCCTACCAGGGAAGTGTGTAACAGCCCCGTTCCTACCAGGGAAGTGTGTAACAGCCCCGTTCCTACCAGGGAAGTGTGTAACAGCCCCGTTCCGACCAGGGAAGTGTGTAACAGCCCCGTTCCTACCAGGGAAGTGTGTAACAGCCACGTTCCTACCAGGGAAGTGTGTAACAGCCCCGTTCCTACCAGGGAAGTGTGTAACAGCCCCGTTCCTACCAGGGAAGTGTGTAACAGCCCCGTTCCTACCAGGGAAGTGTGTAACAGCCCCGTTCCTACCAGGGAAGTGTGTAACAGCCCCGTTCCGACCAGGGAAGTGTGTAACAGCCCCGTTCCTACCAGGGAAGTGTGTAACAGCCCCGTTCCTACCAGGGAAGTGTGTAACAGCCCCGTTCCTACCAGGGAAGTGTGTAACAGCCCCGTTCCTACCAGGGAAGTGTGTAACAGCCCCGTTCCTACCAGGGAAGTGTGTAACAGCCCCGTTCCTACCAGGGAAGTGTGTAACAGCCCCGTTCCTACCAGGGAAGTGTGTAACAGCCTCGTTACTACCAGGGAAGTGTGTACCAGCCCCGTTCCTACCAGGGAAGTGTGTAACAGCCCCGTTCCTACCAGGGAAGTGTGTAACAGCCCCGTTCCTACCAGGGAAGTGTGTAACAGCCCCGTTCCTACCAGGGAAGTGTGTAACAGCCCCGTTCCTACCAGGGAAGTGTGTAACAGCCCCGTTCCTACCAGGGAAGTGTGTAACAGCCCCGTTCCTACCAGGGAAGTGTGTAACAGCCCCGTTCCTACCAGGGAAGTGTGTACCAGCTCCGTTCCTACCAGGGAAGTGTGTAACAGCCCCGTTCCTACCAGGGAAGTGTGTACCAGCTCCGTTCCTACCAGGGAAGTGTGTAACAGCCCCGTTCCTACCAGGGAAGTGTGTAACAGCCCCGTTCCTACCAGGGAAGTGTGTAACAGCCCCGTTCCTACCAGGGAAGTGTGCCTGATCATGAAGCATCTTCATGTTACGTTTTTTTTGTATTTTTATTTATTTATTTATTCTTGCAAAAAGTGAGGTTATGAGAAGTGAGGCTCCCTTTCGGACACTCTGAGGGTAAAGAAATAACTGTTATCACAAAAAGGCCGTTCTCTCTGCCATAAGCGATCTGACAGCGCCCTTACCCTCGGAAGAGCGAGACCCATCTGTTTTTGTGTTCAGCTTTATTTCCCACTGAGCCCTAAGGCCGGTTTTGAGTTATGACGCAGCAATAAATCCTGTGATGTCATGGGGATGAACTCCCGCCTTTACCGCTGTAGCGTCCTTGAAACACCTTTAGAAATCTAACCCTAACCCTAACCCTAACCCACGTCCCTAACCCTAACCCACGTCCCTAACCCTAACCCTAACCCACGTCCCTAACCCTAACCCTAACCCTAACCCTAACCCACGTCCCTAACCCACGTCCCTAACCCTAACCCTAACCCTAACCCTAACCCTAACCCACGTCCCTAACCCTAACCCTAACCCTAACCCTAACCCTAACCCCTAACCCTAACCCCTAACCCTAACCCCTAACCCTAACCCTAACCCTAACCCTAACCCTAACCCACGTCCCTAACCCTAACCCACGTCCCTGTTTCTGACTCATTCCCACGTCCCTGTTTCTGACTCATTCCCACGTCCCTGTTTCTGACTCATTCCCACGTCCCTGTTTCTGACTCATTCGCATCATTTATTCTGCAGTGATCCACGGACGCGCTGTGAAAAAGCACCAAAGGAACATATTCAGCTGTGCCGTGGCCAAACGGAGCCATGCGATTGGAGAGAGAAACGGAGCGCGCTCTTTTGAAGCCACATCACAACGAACGAGACGGGAATCTGTTAGGTTTACTCTTCATATGGAGTGCAGGAATAATATAACAATCAAATCATAATTAATAATTAATAACGGTACCGACAGTTTGATTTTGGTTGCAATATATATGTTAAAACCCAATTTTTGGCTGTCAATATATCTGCCAATTACCAACTAACCTCAGCAATATCTCACCATAAAAATAAATATGGGAAAGATTTGTTTGGCTGTTTTCATATAGTGAAGTAAAACCATTTTGATCAGCATTAATATTAACACTTTTTTTCAACAAACCTTGCTCAAATTCTACAACTATAATTGTTAGAGTAGACACAGCGATATGTTGAAGTTTGGCTTGATGGTCCTGATTAGAATTTTCTATCTTTTGATCAAGCCAAACTTCTCACTAAAAACATTTTTGTTATAAATTATATTTATTGTATAACAGTAAATCAGTGATATAATAGTTTATTGTATAATTTTCTCATACAGGGCCTGTTTCTGTTCCCATTGGGTGCCTCACGCTCCTTTGAAGAAAACATCTGCTAAATTAATAAATGCAGACGCAAAGGGGCTCGATGATGTGTGTGTGTGTGTGTGTGTGTGTGTGTGTGTGTGTGTGTGTGTGTGTGTGTGTGTGTGTGAATAACGTAAAGGGGCTCGATGATGTCATCTGCTTGTCCTACATTATTTTCTTGTTGTTTGAAGTTTCCTGTTTGGAGTCCAGAGGACCACATATGTGATCCATTAGCATGTTTAACACAGGATGTCACAGCAGCATTATGATGCAGTCATATGATCTATGACACACGATGAAACACAACAACTCACATTTGGGCATTTTGCAGATAAACTTATGCAGCTTGCATTTTAATTTTTTACAAACAATCGATTTATATGGCTGGATATTTTGTTTAAGTAATTCAGGGTCAGCCATGTCCCAAACTCAGATACACACTCATCTCTGTCCCAAACTCAGATACACACTCATCTCTGTCCCAAACTCAGATACACACTCATCTCTGTCCCAAACTCAGATACACACTCATCTCGTCCCAATCTCAGATACACACTCATCTCTGTCCCAAACTCAGATACACACTCATCTCTGTCCCAAACTCAGATACACACTCATCTCTGTCCCAAACTCAGATACACACTCATCTCTGTCCCAAACTCAGATACACACTCATCTCTGTCCCAAACTCAGATACACACTCATCTCTGTCCCAAACTCAGATACACACTCATCTCTGTCCCAAACTCAGATACACACTCATCTCGTCCCAATCTCAGATACACACTCATCTCTGTCCCAAACTCAGATACACACTCATCTCTGTCCCAAACTCAGATACACACTCATCTCTGTCCCAAACTCAGATACACACTCATCTCTGTCCCAAACTCAGATACACACTCATCTCTGTCCCAAACTCAGATACACACTCATCTCTGTCCCAAACTCAGATACACACTCATCTCTGTCCCAAACTCAGATACACACTCATCTCTGTCCCAAACTCAGATACACACTCATCTCTGTCCCAAACTCAGATACACACTCATCTCTGTCCCAAACTCAGATACACACTCATCTCTGTCCCAAACTCAGATACACACTCATCTCTGTCCCAAACTCAGATACACACTCATCTCTGTCCCAAACTCAGATACACACTCATCTCTGTCCCAAACTCAGATACACACTCATCTCTGTCCCAAACTCAGATACACACTCATCTCTGTCCCAAACTCAGATACACACTCATCTCTGTCCCAAACTCAGATACACACTCATCTCTGTCCCAAACTCAGATACACACTCATCTCTGTCCCAAACTCAGATACACACTCATCTCTGTCCCAAACTCAGATACACACTCATCTCTGTCCCAAACTCAGATACACACTCATCTCTGTCCCAAACTCAGATACACACTCATCTCTGTCCCAAACTCAGATACACACTCATCTCTGTCCCAAACTCAGATACACACTCATCTCTGTCCCAAACTCAGATACACACTCATCTCTGTCCCAAACTCAGATACACACTCATCTCTGTCCCAAACTCAGATACACACTCATCTCTGTCCCAAACTCAGATACACACTCATCTCTGTCCCAAACTCAGATACACACTCATCTCTGTCCCAAACTCAGATACACACTCATCTCGTTCCAATCTCAGATACACACTCATCTCGTCCCAAACTCAGATACACACTCATCTCTGTCCCAAACTCAGATACACACTCATCTCTGTCCCAAACTCAGATACACACTCATCTCTGTCCCAAACTCAGATACACACTCATCTCTGTCCCAAACTCAGATACACACTCATCTCTGTCCCAAACTCAGATACACAATCATCTCTGTCCCAAACTCAGATACACACTCATCTCTGTCCCAAACTCAGATACACACTCATCTCTGTCCCAAACTCAGATACACACTCATCTCTGTCCCAAACTCAGATACACACTCATCTCTGTCCCAAACTCAGATACACACTCATCTCGTCCCAAACTCAGATACACACTCATCTCTGTCCCAAACTCAGATACACAATCATCTCTGTCCCAAACTCAGATACACAATCATCTCTGTCCCAAACTCAGAAACACACTCATCTCTGTCCCAAACTCAGATACACAATCATCTCTGTCCCAAACTCAGATACACACTCATCTCTGTCCCAAGCTCAGATACACACTCATCTCTGTTCCAAACTCAGATACACACTCATCTCGTCCCAAACTCAGGTACACACTCATCTCGTCCCAATCTCAGATACACACTCATCTTGTCCCAAACTCAGATACACACTCATCTCTGTCCCAAACTCAGATACACACTCATCTCTGTCCCAAACTCAGATACACACTCATCTCTGTCCCAAACTCAGATACACACTCATCTCTGTCCCAAACTCAGATACACACTCATCTCTGTCCCAAACTCAGATACACACTCATCTCTGTCCCAAACTCAGATACACACTCATCTCTGTCCCAAACTCAGATACACACTCATCTCTGTCCCAAACTCAGATACACAATCATCTCTGTCCCAAACTCAGATACACAATTATCTCTGTCCCAAGCTCAGATACACACTCATCTCGTCCCAATCTCAGATACACACTCATCTTGTCCCAAACTCAGATACACACTCATCTCTGTCCCAAACTCAGATACACACTCATCTCTGTCCCAAACTCAGATACACACTCATCTCATCCCAAACTCAGATACACACTCATCTCTGTCCCAAACTCAGATACACACTCATCTCTGTCCCAAACTCAGATACACACTCATCTCTGTCCCAAGCTCAGATACACACTCATCTCTGTCCCAAACTCAGATACACACTCATCTCTGTCCCAAACTCAGATACACAATCATCTCTGTCCCAAACTCAGATACACAATTATCTCTGTCCCAAGCTCAGATACACACTCATCTCTGTCCCAAACTCAGATACACACTCATCTCTGTCCCAATCTCAGATACACACTCATCTCGTCCCAAACTCAGATACACACTCATCTCTGTCCTAAACTCAGATACACAATCATCTCTGTCCCAAACTCAGATACACAATCATCTCTGTCCCAAACTCAGACACAGCCCTGTTCTAAGCCCTTTCCCAGACTCAGATAAGGGGCTGGATTGGGTTCAGCAGTGATCCTAATTTTGGAGGCTCATCCCATGAGAGATACACACCAGAAGTAGCCTCTGAAAGCCGGATTAGGGTCACTGTCTGACCAAACACCAACGGCCAGATAAACCAGCAGTAGCAGCCTCTTATTTCAGATGCTGGGTACATTAAATCCACAGCTACTTATGCAAGCCGTCAGAAAGCCTGACAGCTCACTGTGCCAAACAAATAAGAATCACAGCCATTACTATCTCTCATGAGAGCTCACTGTGCACAGGAAGTGATGTCACCACTCAGGCAGCATCCCATTGGCCAGCCTCAGCAGTGTCCATTATGTGCTTCTTAAAACTAACCAATCCTGCATTTCTACAGTCTCTCATCAGCAGCCCAATTCTAATATTCTAGTTTCTCATTGGTTAATTTACAGAACAATCCGGATTTTCTACAGTCCGTGATTTGTTTATTTAAGGTGCACTATGATTGATTATGGTGGTCAGTTTTTCTGTGGAATACGAGGTAAAATGCACCCGGATTCCTTCAGAACTCTCCAAGGACTTTCCTGTTGATTAAAGCACACCTTTAAAGGAACCAATCAATGACAGGCTTACTAGCTGGCAGTCCTATTACCATAACCAACAGAGGGAGGTTATCAGCATTGGCTCTGTCCTGTGATCATATTTACTCAGCTACACTGAATATACAGGGGGGGTTATCGATTACTTTATTGGATCTTATTGCTTTTCATTTTCATGATCAGATGGTAATCTATCAATCAATCAGTCTTTCAATAAATCAATCAATTTGCACTAAGAGTTTTACACATGTACACACATGCACAGGTGCACTCAAATTTCATATATAACTTTAAATGTTATCTTTGAATGTTTTTCATTTACAATCAAGTTGCAGAAGTTGCAGTAAAATGGCTATACAGAATATTGGCTGTTCAATTTCATCTCCAATTATATTCAAGTTTTAATAAAATAAAGATTACGCTGCAGAGGTTTTACTTAAATTAATAGGATTTATTAATAAATAAGTGAAGCCTGAGAAGCTGGTCTGAGTCTAAACCTGAGAGGCTGGTCTGAGTCTAAACCTGAGAGGCTGGTCTGAGTCTAAACCTGAGAGGCTGGTCTGAGTCTAAACCTGAGAGGCTGGTCTGAGTCTAAACCTGAGAGGCTGGTCCGAGTCTAAACCTGAGAGGCTAGTCTGAGTCTAAACCTGAGAGGCTGGTCTGAGTCTAAACCTGAGAGGCTGGTCTGAGTCTAAACCTGAGAGGCTGGTCTGAGTCTAAACCTGAGAGGCTGGTCTGAGTCTAAACCTGAGAAAAAGCCACCTGAAGTGCTGTGCTCTTAAATCAATGGGAAATACTCAATAGGAGCAGCAGGGTTCAGGTCAGTAGCAGCAGCAGGGTTCAGGTCAGTAGCAGCAGCAGGGTTCAGGTCAGTAGCAGCAGCAGGGTGGAGGTCAGTAGCAGCAGCAGGGTTCAGGTCAGTAGCAGCAGCAGGGCGGAGGTCAGTAGGAGCAGCAGGGTTCAGGTCAGTAGCAGCAGCAGGGTGGAGGTCAGTAGCAGCAGCAGGGTTCAGGTCAGTAGCAGCAGCAGGGTTCAGGTCAGTAGCAGCAGCAGGGTTCAGGTCAGTAGCAGCAGCAGGGTGGAGGTCAGTAGCAGCAGCAGGGTTCAGGTCAGTAGCAGCAGCAGGGTGGAGGTCAGTAGCAGCAGCAGGGTGGAGGTCAGTAGCAGCAGCAGGGTTCAGGTCAGTAGCAGCAGCAGGGTTCAGGTCAGTAGCAGCAGGGTTCAGGCCAGTAGCAGCAGGGTGGAGGTCAGTAGCAGCAGCAGGGTTCAGGTCAGTAGCAGCAGCAGGGTTCAGGTCAGTAGCAGCAGCAGGGTGGAGGTCAGTAGCAGCAGCAGGGTTCAGGTCAGTAGCAGCAGCAGGGTTCAGGTCAGTAGCAGCAGCAGGGTTCAGGTCAGTAGCAGCAGCAGGGTGGAGGTCAGTAGCAGCAGCAGGGTGGAGGTCAGTAGCAGCAGCAGGGTGGAGGTCAGTAGCAGCAGCAGGGTGGAGGTCAGTAGCAGCAGCAGGGTGGAGGTCAGTAGCAGCAGCAGGGTTCAGGTCAGTAGCAGCAGCAGGGTTCAGGTCAGTAGCAGCAGCAGGGTGGAGGTCAGTAGCAGCAGCAGGGTTCAGGTCAGTAGCAGCAGCAGGGTTCAGGTCAGTAGCAGCAGCAGGGTTCAGGTCAGTAGCAGCAGCAGGGTTCAGGTCAGTAGCAGCAGCAGGGTTCAGGTCAGTAGCAGCAGCAGGGTTCAGGTCAGTAGCAGCAGCAGGGTTCAGGTCAGTAGCAGCAGCAGGGTGGAGGTCAGTAGCAGCAGCAGGGTGGAGGTCAGTAGCAGCAGCAGGGTTCAGGTCAGTAGCAGCAGCAGGGTTCAGGTCAGTAGCAGCAGGGTGGAGGTCAGTAGCAGCAGCAGGGTTCAGGTCAGTAGCAGCAGCAGGGTTCAGGTCAGTAGCAGCAGCAGGGTGGAGGTCAGTAGCAGCAGCAGGGTTCAGGTCAGTAGCAGCAGCAGGGTTCAGGTCAGTAGCAGCAGCAGGGTTCAGGTCAGTAGCAGCAGCAGGGTGGAGGTCAGTAGCAGCAGCAGGGTGGAGGTCAGTAGCAGCAGCAGGGTGGAGGTCAGTAGCAGCAGCAGGGTGGAGGTCAGTAGCAGCAGCAGGGTGGAGGTCAGTAGCAGCAGCAGGGTTCAGGTCAGTAGCAGCAGCAGGGTGGAGGTCAGTAGCAGCAGCAGGGTGGAGGTCAGTAGCAGCAGCAGGGTGGAGGTCAGTAGCAGCAGCAGGGTGGAGGTCAGTAGCAGCAGCAGGGTGGAGGTCAGTAGCAGCAGCAGGGTGGAGGTCAGTAGGAGCAGCAGGGTTCAGGTCAGTAGCAGCAGCAGGGTGGAGGTCAGTAGCAGCAGCAGGGTTCAGGTCAGTAGCAGCAGCAGGGTGGAGGTCAGTAGGAGCAGCAGGGTTCAGGTCAGTAGCAGCAGCAGGGTGGAGGTCAGTAGGAGCAGCAGGGTTCAGGTCAGTAGCAGCAGCAGGGTGGAGGTCAGTAGGAGCAGCAGGGTTCAGGTCAGTAGCAGCAGCAGGGTGGAGGTCAGTAGGAGCAGCAGGGTTCAGGTCAGTAGCAGCAGCAGGGTGGAGGTCAGTAGCAGCAGCAGGGTTCAGGTCAGTAGCAGCAACAGGGTGGAGGTCAGTAGTAGCAGCAGGGTTCAGGTCAGTAGCAGCAGCAGGGTGGAGGTCAGTAGGAGCAGCAGGGTTCAGGTCAGTAGCAGGAATAATTTACTCATCCCAGGAGTGAGTCACAGTGCATCTGTGTAATAAACAAATGTGTGCTTTCCCCTCGAATCGCCATATTTCACCAGACCACTGCTGTATATAAAATAATGGCAGATTGTTCTAAACATATGCTCAGCGCATGTGGGTGTATATCGATACAGGAAATACAAAAATGAAATTCCACATAGCTTTGAGGTAAATGTCACTTTATTTTGTAATGACTTAGTGCTCCACCACCTGTTTTAACTGATCAATACAGACATTCTGCAGCCTGAATGTGCTCACACCCGCATAGCCTACGGTGACTGTTTGTGATTTGAGACCAATGTCTTACAAAATGGAAGGCAGCATTACGTGTCCTCTCAAATTTAAGGAGGCAACTCTGCCTGCTTTCCCTTATCGTCCCGACAGAAAAAACGAGTTCAGCTTTACTGTGTGTCAACACTGACCCCTGCTGGCAAGTTCTGGGACTGAACTTCCAGACTGTTTTGGGAACTAGCCCAAGTTTAACCATAGCCTACACACATAGGAAACCCCATTCCAGCCTCCGAGTGTCCCATAACCGGGATGGTCCTGCACGGATTTTAGATGGCGACCGTCAGTAACGTCACTTATCTGTATGCCTGACAGCTCATTTAAAGAGTAACTAACCACACTGTTTCAGCCAGTCTCCGCCCACGAAACAACTTTGAAAAATACTTCTTGGGTGAAGTAAACGCGGTGGTGAGTATATAATGGACTTTGTATCACATATATGTCAACATTGGGTCCATACAATGCCATAATATCAACATAAGGGTGACTGAAAGATCCCAAAGTGGGGGCAGGTAATCTTCCGCCGGTCTTCTGGGACCAGCCAGGGATAGGAGGGGTTGGGACTACGGAGCTCTATAGAACCAATCTTTGGCAATGACCCCAGAGGGGTTTACTACGAAGCGAGATTAAGAGGATAGCGAGCTAAATTAAACTTCAACCCTGCGTTTTCTGTATCACGAAGCCGACTCACTTTTAAACGGGGTATATTGCCACGGCAATTTACTCTGCACGGCTAACCTGCTCTGGGTCAGTGTTCACTTAGCAAGTTGATAACCACGTTCGTAGTACAGATTAAGCCAGATTGGGGTGTTTAGGCTTTCTGAAGCCAGCTAACGCAAGGAAACCCTGGCTATGTTAAGCTTCCTTCGTAGTATACCCCCCTGGATTCAACCTGTCCCTCTGATTGGTTCTGAACAAATGTTAATACCCTGTCCTGATTGGTCCTGAACAAATGTTAATACCCTGTCCAAAATATTTTTAAAAATCAGCACATGCACAGGCATTAGATGAAGGAACACCTATTGCAAATCAATTAAATTTTTTTGTTGGAAAAATGTATTGACTGAGTATTTTGACCACGTTGCTGCCATTGACTTACATGGTGAAAGACCTATACTGGAGCCAACCACAGTGGCGCTAGTGAGCAACGGCACAATGGCCGCTCCCAGCCCAACCAGGAAGTGAGCTTTAAAACATAAGCCCAGTGGTGCGTCCCAATAGTCGAAAAATGCAACCTTTTCTCTTCCACTACCAGTCCTCTACTCCGCGCCCCGGAAACGGATCTAATGTTGCTGATTACATCTTAATTACGTATTAATGGTTACATATTAATTAATGTCTCGACGCAAACCGCAATGTCAGGTACATTGTATACTGTACATGCAAAAACAGGTACATTGTATACTGTACATGCAAGTACTCTAAACGTTCACAGTTTTGCATACTTCCGGGTAGGAGAGGAGTGGTCATGGGGGAGTGGAGGAAGGGAGGTGGGGAGTGAAGAATATTGAGACGCAGCCCCGAGCTGCATTCGAATCCAATTTAACACGCTCCCTTCCCCTGCTCAATTCCCTCGAGGGAGCTATCTTGTGACTCAGTTTTCTACGTGCAGCAAGCAAACTTAAAAAGTGCTCTGCAAGGGAGGATTGATGAGAAACAAACAAAAACGGAACCGAACCGCCATAGAGTTAACACCATAGAGTTAAAATGTGACCACCACGTAGCTCTGTGGTGACCGCCCACTTTTTCCTTGTGGTGCATTGCATTGTGGGATTCCCTTCTTGCTGGAAGCTTGCATTTTATACCCTTGCTGGAAGGGAGGATAAACGAGGGAGCGAGGGAATATAATTACTCCCTCCCCTTTCTTAAATTTCATCCGAATCACACTTAGTGTGGCTCCCATATTTCATCCTGGCATTTTGGGGATTCCCCCCTTGAAGCAAGGGAAGGGAACGACAGGAAGAAAGAATGCATTTGAGATCCGAACGCAGCCCCAGTCTTGGTCCCTTGAGTAGTATGCACAAAGAGGTACTCTGACGTCACGATTGGGGCGGGGTCAGTGTGGTGAGCAGAAAGGCCATTTCAACCGCTAGGGGGCAGCACAGAGACGCTTTTCTACCAGTTTCTCCTAATTTATGTTGTCATTTCAGAATTGTTGAAATAACGGAATGCATGAATAAGTTTCAATATAAGGTAGGCATACAAACACGTTTACAGCTTTAAAAAAAAAAAGTGATCTAGGGTGTAGTTACCCTTTAGGAAACTGCAAAACTGCCATCTAAACATGTTAGTAATAATATATTTTTATTTGATTTTGAAAACCTGTCGGCCTGTACCACAGTAAGTTACCCTCTGCAAGGCCACCCTTAATTTGCCTTGTAATTTGTTTCAGTTGCAGAGAAACAAACATTTAATAGCATTTATTTTAACGTTTTGTATTTTGGATATTGCATATAATTGGTTTGCAATATTCTTTTATGTTTTTAATATTTTCTTATTATAATATTTCTGTAGCCTATTTTATACAACTGAATATTTCTGCATTTTAATTTATCAGTATGCTCATCTTTTCTGTATCCTTATAAGGTCTCTTAGCAAGAGAATCATCAAACGTGAATATGTTCTCAAGTGAGTGATCTTGAATACGAATAAATTAGAGCTTGCTATAGTATATGGACCATATTTAATTAGTAATACAACTAGATAAAATTTCCTTCAAAGAGGGAAATTTTATTATTTTGCAAATATCAAGGCTCGATGTAGACGTTAAATCACAATGAATGCAATGTTCCTGTTCAGGAGAGCATTTAAAGGGCAACATGCAGGTTAAATTTCTTAACGGATTTACAATTTTGGACTCATGGAGAGGGTAATTATAAGCCACGCCCCCTAAAAACGTTTATTTATATATACTCCTCAAAAAAAGTTTGGAAACGTTATTTCGGTTGATTATTCCTCCCCTTTAATAATACCAATTGGTATTGTATTTTATATTGTTGGAAAGCCTGATTAGTCACCTTTACAACGAGGTACAACTTGTAAGGATCATGCATTCGTGGAATGAGCAACACAGCTAACCGTGTGGGTAGCGGCCCAAAAAAAGTGCCAAAATCCCCTGCAATATTCTTCTGTTGGTATTCACTCTCGTTTTGAGCTTCAAGTGCTGGCAGGTGTATGCCAGTCACAGGTGTGTGACTGGCACCTGATTGGCACCGAGGAATGGGATGCCATCCCACAGCAGTGTGTGACCAGGCTGGTGACCAGCATGAGGAGGAGGTGCCAAGCTGTTGTGGCTGCGTATGGATCTTCCACACGCTACTGAGGTCCCTGACAGTGTAAAATGAATAAAGTGTAAAAATGGCCAATATGTGTTGTTTTTTCCTTATTACTGTGGGAGAGTGCAATCATCCAGTCCACCAAGCAACTCAAAACGAGAGTGAATACCAACAGAAGAATATTGCAGGGGATTTTGCCACATTTTTTTGGGCCGCTACCCACACGGTTAGCTGTGTTGCTCATTCCACGAATGCACGATCCTTACAAGTTGTACCTCGTTGTAAAGGTGACTAATCAGGCTTTCCAACGATATAAAATACAATACCAATTGGTATTATTAAAGGGGAGGAATAATCGACCGAAATAACGTTTCCGAACTTTTTTTGAGGAGTGTATATATCGCCCAGTGACGTAACAGTAGGTATAAAGTCTTGCCTGAGCTTGCCACAGTGCAGTGACTGAGTTAAGACAGTTAATTTTTTTACTTATTATATTTCATATTTTTATCAATTCCATTTTATTTTCTATATATTTTATTTTCTTCGTTATTTATTTTATGTATTTATTGGATTATAATTATTTATTCTTACGAAACATCAATAAAATGAACATGAACAAGACGGGAATGGGCATCGCTTGCATGCACAACTAGAATGCCCCGAGTAAAACTGTCACGTTACTCCTCCCTTGTCCTCCACCCCACCTCGGCCAATAAAGTTCAGCACTGGATAGAAAAGAGCAGAAGCTCTGAGCTATCCCGTCATCATCATGGCCCATGGTTAATGAGCCACACACTATCCCGTCATCATCATGGCCCATGGTTAATGAGCCACGCACTATCCCGTCATCATCATGGCCCATAGTTAATGAGCCACACAATGCAGTAGCCTAGTTGGTTGGTAGTTAGTAGCGAGGTCAAGACCAGTCGATCAGTTGCTTAGTCATTTAGTTAGTTTCCGTTTGTTGTTTCACAGCGATTTAGGATGGTGAACTTTTGTGTTTTTAGCCTGACAGGGCAGAGTTCACGTTTCCCCTTCAGGAAAAGTAGCTATTTTTATGCGTGGGTGCGATTTGTGCTGTTGAGGATCGGGACTTCACTGCGGCATCTGTGTCCAAAAACGCGGTCGTGTGCGGTGCACATTTTAGGGAGGAGGATTATGTCCCCGGAGATATGATGGAGTTCAGGATGGGATGAGACTGATAGGACTACCTGGTGCTGTCCTACTCATTCACTCTCCTTCAGTTCAATCGACATTAGCAGCCACTGCCACTGGCCCTGGCGGAAACACTTCTCACAGAGCCAGCACAGATTACACTGGAGGCTGAAATGTGAAATATTTATGGTAAGTGATTGCTACTAGCTAATTATTAATTAATTAAATAACGTTGCTTGCTGTGAGGCTAGGTAGCTAGTTAGCTAAACCGACCGATCGATCTGGCATCATACCTGCTGTTAGCATCAAGCAATATTTCCCCATAGTAATTATGTGGTCGTTCATCTGTCATGACAGTGCGTTTATTTTATTTACTGACTTTATTTTGTGGCCGTGCTGTGGAGGTGTAACGTTTGCCTACAGCAGAGATGAGTTAAGTTAAGGGAAGCACTGCAATGTAGAAGTAAAAGTATTTTAAACTATTAGCTGGCTAGCTATGGTGAGACTTTATAACTAGGAACGTTTTTAGGATTTTTGACTGTCATTTTCATGTTATTGGGGGATTATTTCTGAAATATACAATATTACTGCTTTCATGTCAGTGGGAAAAATGCAGTTTTAGCCACACGGTGGGAGTCTAAGACCACAAATCGTAAATGAGGTTCAAAATAATGTTTTGTTAGCCCATGGTTTCACACGCATCCTAGGAGCAGGAGAACTTAGGCTACTTGATTGCAATAGAGTGCAATATTGATTTGTGCACATTTCATAGGCTATAATGGTCACAATTGCAGCTCAATACAGGCTACCGATTAATTCAAAGTGTAATTATCTCTCTAGCTACCAGCCGATCTTGACCGAAACAATAGATGAACTTAGAAAAATATTGTTAAATGTCAAACTATGTCTTCTAACTCAACCCTAAATCACGATTAAAAAGTGATCTAAACAACATACACTGGCGACCAACACAGCCGATGTCGCCCGACATCATTACGGACGACGAATGGACGCGATTTTGCTCAGTGGGATTGGAAAGTCTCTACTGGGTTAGTTGGAAAGCGGATTTCCCAGCTCATCGGTCTCAACGATGCCGACTTTACGGTGCATTTTGCTGCTAATGTTGCTTAATTTCCCATTCACTGTAGCTCGCGCTCTGTTCGCACTACCTGACGTGACGTCACCGTTCGATTTGCCAGATTTGAGGTGCGCGTGGCCGATTTAATTACAAAAATAAGCATAGATGGAATTCTAAGTGTATTTATTTATTTATTTTTAAATACATTTTTAATTCCATTGCTACATACTTTCCCCACATATTAATTCACTGTTGATGTTAACCTAAGAGTTGCCCTAAATGCGACTGCACGATTGATGCGGGATAAGATCCACGGGAAATGATCCCGGATCAGTCTTAGCATGCTTCAATTGGGCGTAACATAAACTCATCCGCCATTGGTTGTTAGGGCAGAAAGAGTCTAACCTATGACCAATCAACAGAGGGTCGGTTTATCCAATCAGAAAATGTTTTGTTGCGAGGTGAGCCGATCAGCTGTCAGGGAAATAAGATTGTTAAAGCTGCTAACCGATACACAGTGTTTCCAAATTATTTTATTTTTTAGTTTCAGTTACATCCGTATCAATATAAATCTGTAGCATATATAGCGAATTTATAAAACGACAGCCAGCGTCGCCATTTTTTGTGCGTGGCTGGAGTTTCCCTTTATTGATATAAAGCTAATTAGGCAGATGCTTTCCGTCGAGTTTTTAAAAACGGGACTCAGTTCACAACTAGGCTAACGTTAACTGCAAAGTTAGTGTTTAGTTATTGTTAGTTAGTGACAAAGTAGTGCTCAGGAAGATTGGTGCGTTTAGCTACCTTATGTAGCGATTTAGCCACCTTATGTAGCGATTTAGCCACCTTATGTAGCGATTTAGCCAGCTAGCTAGCCTAAAGTCTATTTTGCTAGCTCAGAAGCTAGTAGGTCCGTACCGCAATCTACGGCCTAGCTTTGCTCCGATAGTGTATGATCTTCCAGAAGCGATCAAACTGGACAAGACGTTGGATCTGGTTGGATACAAGCCCGGTTCTACCGGGGCTCTGACCCCCCAAAAGAAAATGAAGAAGCGGAAAGAGCTGAACGCGTTGATCGGCATCGGAGGGGACAGCAAGAGGAAGAAGACTAAGAAAGGCTCGGGCCACCGCCTGCTGCGCACCGAGCCTCCGGACTCCGACTCCGAGTCCAGCTCGGATGACGACGAATTCAGCAACATGAGCAGCGTGGCCGCTTTTGGGAAGTAAGTGCGTTACCCACAAACCAGCGCGGCGGTCCAGTTTACGTTTTTACACCCAAAATATAACCTTATATCTGACTGAAATCAATGCTTAGTGGCTAGCATGCTAATGAATGGATTAGGAAGTTTCCTATAATTTACTCTCTGAATTACAGAATTTAAGATTAAGTCCAGTGTTGTGTTATCACTGACTGTCTTGTGTGTGTACTCGCAAACGAGTGTTCCTATAGCTTAGCAAACATCGTCTACATAACGACATGCTACGATTATATGTTCATGTTTATCAACGCTGTGCTTTCAGTATTGTGATTAGTGTAGCAGCAGTAGCCGGAAGCGCTTTTGATTCATGCGGCCTGTTGCTTGTTTGCGCGCAGGAGGAGCTACGCGCAGTGCTGTAGCGTGTGCTACCCCCTGTGCGCCTTCGTCATCCTGGCCGCTTGCGTGATGGCGTGCGCGGGGCTGGTGTGGATGCAAATCGCGCTGAAGGAAGAATTGGACTCTCTGAAGGAGAAATTTCATACTAGTGAGTCAGCTTGGGCCGCGAGATAAACACTGCTGACACGCGCGCCACTGTGCTGCGCGTGATGTCAGTGACAGTTAATTCACTGGAGACTCTGAAACAATTGTTGTTTGGTGGCATGGCATTGTTGTGTTTAGACAGTGTGTGCTGAGTGTGTGTGTATCTGAGTGTGTGTATATCTGAGTGTGTGTGTATCTGAGTGTGTGTGTATCTGAGTGTGTGTGTATCTGAGTGTGTGTGTATCTGAGGGGGTGTATCTGAGTGTGTGTGTATCTGAGTGTGTGTGTATCTGAGTGTGTGTGTATCTGAGTGTGTGTATCTGAGTGTGTGTGTATCTGAGTGTGTGTATATCTGTGTGTGTGTGTGTGTATATCTGTGTGTGTGTATATCTGAGTGTGTGTATCTGAGTGTGTATATCTGAGTGTGTGTATATCTGTGTGTGTGTATATCTGTGTGTGTGTATATCTGTGTGTGTGTGTGTGTGTGTGTGTGTGTATATCTGAGTGTGTGTGTATATCTGAGTGTGTGTGTATATCTGAGTGTGTGTGTATCTGAGTGTGTGTATCTGAGTGTGTGTATATCTGAGTGTGTGTATATCTGAGTGTGTGTATATCTGAGTGTGTGTGTGTATCTGAGTGTGTGTATATCTGAGTGTGTGTGTATATCTGTGTGTGTGTATATCTGAGTGTGTGTGTATCTGAGTGTGTGTATATATCTGAGTGTGTGTGTATCTGAGTGTGTGTATCTGAGTGTGTGTATCTGAGTGTGTGTATATCTGAGTGTGTGTGTATCTGAGTGTGTGTGTATCTGTGTGTGTGTATATCTGAGTGTGTGTATATCTGAGTGTGTGTGTATCTGAGTGTGTGTGTGTATCTGAGTGTGTGTATATCTGAGTGTGTGTGTATATCTGTGTGTGTGTATATCTGTGTGTGTGTATATATGTGTGTGTGTATATATGTGTGTGTGTATATCTGTGTGTGTGTGTATATCTGTGTGTGTGTATATCTGAGTGTGTGTGTATCTGAGTGTGTGTGTATCTGAGTGTGTGTGTGTATCTGAGTGTGTGTGTATCTGAGTGTGTGTATCTGAGTGTGTGTGTATCTGAGTGTGTGTGTATCTGAGTGTGTGTGTATCTGAGTGTGTGTGTATCTGAGTGTGTGTGTATCTGAGTGTGTGTATATCTGAGTGTGTGTATATCTGAGTGTGTGTATATCTGTGTGTGTATATCTGTGTGTGTGTATATCTGAGTGTGTGTGTATCTGTGTGTGTGTATATCTGAGTGTGTGTATATCTGTGTGTGTGTATATCTGTGTGTGTGTATATCTGAGTGTGTGTATATCTGAGTGTGTGTATATCTGAGTGTGTGTATATCTGTGTGTGTGTGTATATCTGTGTGTGTGTGTATATCTGTGTGAGTGTGTGTGTGTGTGTGTGTATATCTGTGTGTGTGTGTATATCTGTGTGTGTGTGTGTATATCTGTGTGTGTGTGTGTGTGTGTGTGTATATCTGTGTGTGTGTGTGTGTATATCTGTGTGTATATCTGTGTGTGTGTGTGTGTGTATCTGTGTGTGTATATCTGTGTGTGTGTATATCTGAGTGTGTGTATTTGAGTGTGTGTGTATATCTGAGTGTGTGTATATCTGAGTGTGTGTGTATATCTGAGTGTGTGTATATCTGAGTGTGTGTATATCTGAGTGTGTGTGTATATCTGAGTGTGTGTATATCTGAGTGTGTGTGTGTATATCTGTGTGTGTGTATATCTGTGTGTGTGTGTATATCTGAGTGTGTGTATATCTGAGTGTGTGTATATCTGAGTGTGTGTATATCTGAGTGTGTGTATATCTGAGTGTGTGTATATCTGAGTGTGTGTATATCTGAGTGTGTGTGTATATCTGAGTGTGTGTATATCTGAGTGTGTGTGTGTATATCTGTGTGTGTGTATATCTGTGTGTGTATATCTGTGTGTGTGTATATCTGTGTGTGTGTATATCTGAGTGTGTGTATATCTGTGTGTGTGTATATCTGAGTGTGTATATCTGAGTGTGTGTATATCTGTGTGTGTATATCTGTGTGTGTGTATATCTGAGTGTGTGTGTATATCTGTGTGTGTGTATATCTGTGTGTGTGTGTGTGTGTATATCTGAGTGTGTGTGTATCTGAGTGTGTGTATCTGAGTGTGTGTATATCTGTGTGTGTGTATATCTGTGTGTGTGTATATCTGAGTGTGTGTATATCTGAGTGTGTGTATATCTGACTGTGTGTATATCTGAGTGTGTGTATATCTGAGTGTGTGTATTTGAGTGTGTGTGTATATCTGAGTGTGTGTATATCTGAGTGTGTGTATATCTGAGTGTGAGTGTATATCTGAGTGTGTTTATCTGAGTGTGTGTGTGTATATCTGTGTGTGTGTTTATCTGTGTGTGTGTATATCTGAGTGTGTGTATATCTGAGTGTGTGTATATCTGAGTGTGTGTGTGTATATCTGTGTGTGTGTATATCTGTGTGTGTATATCTGTGTGTGTGTATATCTGTGTGTGTGTATATCTGTGTGTGTGTATATCTGAGTGTGTGTATATCTGAGTGTGTGTATATCTGAGTGTGTGTATATCTGTGTGTGTGTATATCTGTGTGTGTGTATATCTGTGTGTGTGTATATCTGAGTGTGTGTATATCTGTGAGCAGTGGATTCGGGGCAGAAGGCTTCGGCCCATGAGCTGCCCAGGCTGGGGGAGGAGCTGAAGGATAAGGAGCGCATTTTGCAAGACATGGTGACCGGAGACCGTGGCCTCAACCGGCTGTGGTCCAACCTGAGCAACATCAACAGAAAGGTCCGGAACGTGTGTTACTCTCTCCCCCTTTATCTCTTCCACCCATCTCTCTCCCTCCCTCCCTCCCTCTCCCCTCTCTTTCTTCTTCCCTCTCTCCCCTCTGTCATTATCCTTCCTTTTCTCTCTCTCTTTCTCTATCTCTCTATCTCTTTTCTCCCTCCCTCCCCCCCCTCTCTCTCTCCCCCTCCCTCCCTCCCTCCCCTCTCTCCCTCCCTCCCTCTCCCCTGTCTCTTTCTCTCTCCCGCACTGCTTTCTCCCGTTCTCCTTCCCTCACTCTCTCCCTCTCTTTCTTCTCTCTCTCCCTTTCTGGTGTAACAGGGGTAGGAGTGTGTAGATAAGTGCTGTGGACTCTGCAGTCAGTGTGTGTGTGTGTGTGTATTTCTGTAGATAAGTGCTCTGGACTCTGCAGTCAGTCGCCTGAAAGCCAACATTAAATCAGCCTCTGACCTCATCAACCTGCCCACCACCGTGGAGGAGCTTCAGAAGGTAGCTGTTAATGTCACACACACACACACACACACACACATATGTAACCTGCTGGTGATGTAGTGTGTGTATCCATAAACCTGGGGGTTTACTACGAAGCAGGATTACTGAGTTGGCTGGATAACTGCACAAAAAAAAACCCTGCCGTTATGCTTGCTGTAGAGTGTGGCTACGATCGGGAGCACGCTGACCAGCGTCCAGCACGATGTGACGACCGTACAGAACGAGGCAGAGCAGCAGAAACAGGCTGTGGACAGCCTGAAGAGGAGCCAGGTACACAATAAACACCATACTCATACCCTAACCCTGTGGGGACATACTCATACCCTAACCCTGTGGGGACATACTCAACCCTAACCCTGTGGGGACATACTCAATCCTCACCCTGTGGGGACATACTCAACCCTCACCCTGTGGGGACATACTCAATCCTCACCCTGTGGGGACATACTCAATCCTCACCCTGTGGGGACATACTCAACCCTCACCCTGTGGGGACATACTCAATCCTCACCCTGTGGGGACATACTCAATCCTCACCCTGTGGGGACATACTCAATCCTAAACCTGTGGGGACATACTCAATCCTCACCCTGTGGGGACATACTCAATCCTCACCCTGTGGGGACATACTCAACCCTAACCCTGCGGGGACAGAGAAAGAGATGGCGCTCACTCCTGTCATTAAAGCAGTTCCAACTTGATGAGTGTATGTATTTATGTATGTGTGTGTATGAGGCTGCTGTATGAAATCTATTTCTCTCTGTTTTGTGTTCAACAGGATAAAGACGGCAAAGAACCAAAAAGCAGTTTTAGTTCCTCTGCAGATAAATCTCTCAACTGCTCAACTTGCACAGACATAAAACAGGTAATGTCTCTTAATCTCTCTCTCTTCTCTCTCTCCGTTCTCCCCCTCCAAAGTATTAACAGTGTGTGTTTGTGTGTGCGTGTGTGTCTGCGTGCATATGTGTGTGCGTATGTGCGTGTATATGCATGTGTGTGTGCGCGCGTGTGTGCGTGTATATGCGTGTGTGTGTCTGCGCATGTGCGTGTGTTTGTGTGCGTGTGTGTATATGCATGTGTGTTTTACAGGAGGTGCTGTACCTGCAGGACTCTGTCGGGGAGGTGAACTCCACACAGGTGCAGCTGCGCTCTCAGGTGGAGGAGCGCATGGGAGGGCTCAGCTCCTCCCTCTCAGACCTGTCACTCAGACTGTCGTCCCTGGAGACCGGGCTCCTCCTTCTGGGGGCGGAGCCAGGGACACTGCGCAATGCCAGCTCAACGGTATGCTGCCATGGCAACGCTCACACCAACACTCTTCTGCTTTATGCTGATTGGTGGTGGGCTTGGGTGTGATTTGGGCTTCATTTGATGGAGTTTTTAGTTGATTTGTATTTTTGGGTTGATTTGGTTTCGTTTTAGGGTTGAATTTGGTGTTTTGGGGTTGATTTGGTGTTGTTTCGGGGTTGATAGGACTCCAGAGCAGAGATGCTGAGGCAAAGGTTGGAGTTGCTAAGCGCTTTGAGTGACAGCACGACCCTGCCAGAGCCCCGCCCCTCTGCACACGGCACCACAGTAACACCTGTCCAACATTTAAAGGATATCCAGCCTACGGTGAGGGGCATGGCCGGCCCGAGAGAACCACAGGACACGCCCCCTGCTCAGGGCTCCGCCCCCAGGCAGGGAGTGAGGTCAGCGCAGTCTGAGAGCCTCGCCCCAGGTATGAGCCCCGCCTTCTTACCCACAATGCTTTGCCACAGACAGAGAGAGCTGCTGCTGCTTGCCGGCATGAAAATGGACCTCTGGGGAAAAATGGAGAGCACCCCATATTTTTTTTAACAAGAATCAGGGATTACTCCACCAAATATTAATTGTTGAACCCCTTCCTGAGTGAAGACATTTTTATAATTGAATTTTTTTTTTTAGTATAAACTTGTTTACATTATTCAATGTGATTTGTTTTGAATACTTGAAATAATATCAAAAGTTCGATTTTACACATACCCATAAACTGTGATTTTACACATACCCATAAACTGTGATTTTACACATACCCATAAACTGTGATTTTACACATACCCATAAACTGTGATTTTACACATACCCATAAACTGTGATTTTACACATACCCATAAACTGTGATTTTACACATACCCATAAACTGTGATTTTACACAGACACATACCCATAAACTGTGATTTTACACATACCCATAAACTGTGATTTTACACAGACACATACCCATAAACTGTGATTTTACAGACACATACCCATAAACTGTGATTTTACACAGACACATACCCATAAACTGTGATTTTACGCAGACACATACCCATAAACTGTGATTTTACACAGACACATACCCATAAACTGTGATTTTACACAGACACTTAATCTGTGATTTTACACAGACACATACCCATAAACTGTGATTTTACACAGACACATACCCATAAACTGTGATTTTACACAGACACATACCCATAAACTGTGATTTTACACAGACACTTAATCTGTGATTTTACACAGACACATACCCATAAACTGTGATTTTACGCAGACACATACCCATAAACTGTGATTTTACACAGACACATACCCATAAACTGTGATTTTACACAGACACATACCCATAAACTGTGATTTTACACATTTTGGCGTATTTACAGCCTGTTGTAACGTATGTGTGTGAATGCTGTGTATTTTGGCGTATTTACAGCATATTGTAACATATGTGTGTGAATACAGTGTATTTTGGCGTATTTACAGCATATTGTAACGTATGTGTGTGAAGGCAGTGTATTTTGGCGTATTTACAGCATATTGTAATGTATGTGTGTGAATGCTGTGTATTTTGGCGTATTTACAGCATATTGTAATGTATGTGTGTGAATGCAGTGTATTTTGGCGTATTTACAGCATATTGTAACGTGTGTGTGTGAATGCTGTGTATTTTGGCGTATTTACACCGTATTGTAATGTATGTGTGTGTGAATGCTGTGTATTTTGGCGTATTTACACCGTATTGTAACGTATGTGTGTGAATGCAGTGTATTTTGGCGCATTTGGGGCATGTTGTAACGTATGTGTGTGAATGCAGTGTATTTTGGCGTATTTACACCATATTGTAACGTGTGTGTGAATGCTGTGTATTTTGGCGTATTTACAGCGTATTGTAACGTATGTGTGTGAATGCAGTGTATTTTGGCGTATTTACAGCGTATTGTAACGTATGTGTGTGTGAATGCAGTGTATTTTGGCGTATTTACAGCGTATTGTAACGTATGTGTGTGTGAATGCTGTGTATTTTGGCGTATTTACAGCATATTGTAACGTGTGTGAATGCTGTGTATTTTGGCGTATTTACAGCGTATTGTAACGTATGTGTGAATGCTGTGTATTTTGGCGTATTTACAGCGTATTGTAACGTATGTGTGAATGCTGTGTATTTTGGCGTATTTACAGCATATTGTAACGTATGTGTGTGAATGCTGTGTATTTTGGCGTATTTACAGCGTATTGTAACGTGTGTGAATGCTGTGTATTTTGGCGTATTTACAGCGTATTGTAACGTATGTGTGAATGCTGTGTATTTTGGCGTATTTACAGCGTATTGTAACGTATGTGTGAATGCTGTGTATTTTGGCGTATTTACAGCATATTGTAACGTATGTGTGTGAATGCTGTGTATTTTGGCGTATTTACTGCATATTGTAACGTGTGTGTGAATGCTGTGTATTTTGGCGTATTTACAGCGTATTGTAACGTATGTGTGAATGCTGTGTATTTTGGCGTATTTACAGCATATTGTAACGTATGTGTGTGAATGCTGTGTATTTTGGCGTATTTACAGCATATTGTAACGTGTGTGTGAATGCTGTGTATTTTGGCGTATTTACAGCGTATTGTAACGTATGTGTGAATGCTGTGTATTTTGGCGTATTTACAGCGTATTGTAACGTATGTGTGAATGCTGTGTATTTTGGCGTATTTACAGCATATTGTAACGTATGTGTGTGAATGCTGTGTATTTTGGCGTATTTACAGCGTATTGTAACGTATGTGTGAATGCTGTGTATTTTGGCGTATTTACAGCATATTGTAACGTATGTGTGTGAATGCTGTGTATTTTGGCGTATTTACAGCGTATTGTAACGTATGTGTGTGAATGCTGTGTATTTTGGCGTATTTACAGCATATTGTAACGTATGTGTGAATGCTGTGTATTTTGGCGTATTTACAGCATATTGTAACGTATGTGTGAATGCTGTGTATTTTGGCGTATTTACAGCGTATTGTAACGTATGTGTGAATGCTGTGTATTTTGGCGTATTTACAGCATATTGTAACGTATGTGTGTGAATGCTGTGTATTTTGGCGTATTTACAGCGTATTGTAACGTATGTGTGTGAATGCTGTGTATTTTGGCGTATTGTAACGTATGTGTGTGAATGCTGTGTGTTTTGGCACATTTGGGGCATATTGTAACGTATGTGTGTGAATGCTGTGTATTTTGGCGTATTTACAGCGTATTGTAACGTATGTGTGTGAATGCTGTGTATTTTGGCACATTTGGGGCATATTGTAACGTATGTGAATGCTGTGTATTTTGGCACATTTGGGGCATATTGTAACGTATGTGTGTGAATGCTGTGTATTTTGGCACATATTGTAATGTGTGCTTTGTACTGCGTTTCTCTCCTCCAGCTCTTTCCACCTCAAATCCCACCAGACGCCCCGCGGTCCTGACCCAGAGCATCACCAAAAAAGACCTGGGGATGACTAACCCTGCGCCCCTCTCTTTCCCTGGGATTCACTCCCTCACAGGTACCCCGCTGTACCCCTCACTCACTCCCTGGCACCCCGCTGTACCCCTCACTCACTCCCTGGCACCCCGCTGTACCCCTCTCACTCCCTGGCACCCCGCTGTACCCCTCACTCACTCCCTGGCACCCCCTCAGACTCCCCATCTCCGTTGGAGCAGGGTCACATTGCGCCCCTCATGTGTGATGCTGTTGCTGTTCATTGTTTAAATGATAAAAACCAGCACGTTATGGTTTCCGCTGGGTCACATGTACGCTGAACTCTAGGTGTGTGTTGTGTGACTGTGGGTTTAAATTTCTCTTTGGCCAGATTTTGAAAAGCTGTTTGCCAGGCTGAAAGAGGCTCCGCCCACTGAAGGGCTGTCCTATGAGCAGCTGAGGGTGCTGATTGGAGAGGGGACCCCGGATAGCCACGCCTTACAGCCGTTTGACAAGAATGGAGATCAGAAGTACTCGAGGGCGGAGCTTCAGGCTGCAGCCGGCATGTGAGGGGCGTGGCCAGGAGGACTTGTGGGCGGAGCTTCAGGCTACAGCAGACATGTGAGGGGCGTGACCAGGAGGGCTTGTGGGCGGAGCTTCAGGCTACAGCAGGCATGTGAGGGGTGTGGCCAGGAGGACTCCTGGGAGGCGTGGTCTTGTTAATGATGTCACAATTTTATACACGTGTCCATCACTCCTGTGGGTTTGGTTGTGCTCACGCACACACACCTACACACTCACACACACACACCTACACACTCACACACACACACACACACACACACACACACACACACACACACACACACACCTCTCTCGTGCTGTGCCATGTCTGTTGGATGTCACAAATGCAGAGCACCGGATGATTATCTTTGTCCATTTCCTGGTTTCCTGGTGACACCATTACAGAGACCTGGTTACATGATAGCATCCATTACAGAGACCTGGTCACATGATAGCATCCATTACAGAGACCTGGTCACATGATAGCATCCATGACAGAGACCTGGTTACATGATAGCATCCAGGCACAATGAAAAATCAGGATTGCTTCACACTCTTCAGGTGATCGGTGATTACCCGATTTTCCCGCTCAACATCTGAATCCCCAACCTTTAGATTTTTTAAGAGATTTTCAGCACAGGTGATTGTTAGATTTGAATCTTATAGAGAGACGCAGATTGTATCATGTCCTCATTTCTGCAGTCTTGCTTGGTTTTATTTGGTTAATTTATTGGCTGTAGGACATTACCGCTGCTTCCTTCTTCTTCCTCCTCACATATGGAAGGGCCAGGGTTAGGGTTAGGGGTTAGGGTTAGGGGTTAGGGTTAGGGGTTAGGGTTAGGGTTAGGGCTATAAATACAAGCTTTTTAAGCGGCTCAAAGAAATATCAGTATTCTAACTGTAAATACCGCGTGTAGCAATAACAGTCAGGATTTTACAGAACATAGGTTGCGTGCGTGTGTTATGTAATGAGGTGAGGCACACACACACGTATGCACACACACACACACACACACACGTATGCACACACTCACACACACACACGCACGTATGCACACACTCATACACACACTCATACACACACACACGTATGCACACACTCATACACACACTCATACACACACACGTATGCACACACTCATACACACACACACACACGTATGCACACACTCATACACACACTCATACACACACACACACACACGTATGCACACACTCATACACAAAGGTGGATGCACAGGTAAAACAGGTAGCATGAGATGCACTGAGCACGTGCAGACGGCTGAGATAAAGGCCGCAGGATGTTTTGGTGGGGTCAGAGGTCACATTATTTAGGCACCCTGGACCCTGTAATTCACTCACCCCTCCATGTAAATAAGGTAGTTTTAACAGCAGCTTTATGTACAAAGCAAGGTAATCTTTACTCTGGGTGGGTCTGTATAAAATATTCATAGCACTGTACATTCTAATGGGAATGATTTTATTAACCTGTGGTCTTGCATGTTGCACATACTGTAACATGAATAAATGTCTAATTTATCAAATACATGGAGTCCCGCCTGGTCCCCTGGTTTCTGTGTGCGGCAGGGAGGGGGGGGGGGGTGAGCGAGCAGGAGTCCGGGAATGTTGTCATTAAGTGCGGAATGCCAAGCGCTTCCTTACCGTCTGGAAAACCGGAATGCTCCATCTTTACAGAAACACTACTGGGAACGGGGGATTCTGATAATGATTATTAATTTAGAAAGGTTTAAATATGCATTGCTTGGTGTCGGGGAAAGATTGATGCCTGGATCATTAGAGTTGAAGAGGATTCTGAATTTGGATATTTTGGGAAATGATGGTTGGGAGTCATTTTGGATCTTGTGTTTTTTTTTTTTTTACCGACTTCCTGGCAATTCCTGTTTGATCACTTCTACTCAACCGCTTGTGTACGGGATTCAAACGATCCTCTTCTTCAATCTGACTTCCAAATTTTTACTTTTTTAAAGTGACTTTTTCTCTGTGTCCTGCACAAACACATTGCTCTTGTGGTGGATATTGGTCAGAAGCCTGAGGATAAATAAAGTGATTTATTTGAGCCGAAGTGAGAAGGAAAGGTGTGGGTCTCCTGCGCTGTGTCCCGAGCTGAACGGGGCCTGCCCAATCCAATGTCCCCGTTCAGTCACCTGACCATTATTGGAACCCCATGCCACACCTGCCAGAAACTGTCCAGTACAGGTCCCTCAAATCTCCCCTGCCCATCTGCCCATTTCCTCCCCAGTTTGGAGCTCGCCGTAGATCTGGGAGGGGGGGACATCAAATCAAATGCCCTCCCCCCCAAAAAAATGTAAGTTTAAATGAGATCTAGTGATTGATACATGCACAGCACCTCCTCCTGTATTGATGCATGCACAGCACCTCCTCCTGTATTGATGCATGCACAGCACCTCCTCCTGTATTGATGCATGCACAGCACCTCCTCCTGTATTGATACATGCACAGCACCTCCTCCTGTATTGATACATGCACAGCACCTCCTCCTGTATTGATACATGCACAACACCTCCTCCTGTATTGATGCATGCACAGCACCTCCTGTATTGATGCATGCACAGCACCTCCTCCTGTATTGATGCATGCACAGCACCTCCTCCTGTATTGATGCATGCACAGCACCTCCTCCTGTATTGATGCACGCACAGCACCTCCTCCTGTATTGATGCACGCACAGCACCACCTCCCCTGAATGAGTTTTGATGTGTTTTGTTTCTGCACTGATTGAAAGAGCTTTGGCATCCAACAGTGTAAAATCTCAGCTGTACTTTAATTTAAATCTTTTTGTCTGGCAGCAGTCAGTCTAAACACACACTTGCACATACGCACAGGACATACACAGGCACATATACTGTACATGTACACACACACATGCACACACACACACTGCGAGTTCTGGCTGCTCGTGATCTGTAGCTGCGGATAATCAGATTAATAATAATCTCTAAATTATTTATCAATGTTCATTTAATCTGGCACTAAAATGGAATGAGGGGGGGTCTCAAAGGTGTCATTTATTTATTTTAAGTTGTGAACATTTTTGTAATTGTATTTTTCTCCCAGTTTTGTTGTTTCTATGGTAACGCTGCCATGGGAATAGGATCAAGGCCTTGCCTGGTTACAAACTGAATTCACCGTCTTCTGCTCTCTCACCTCACAAAGAGCCTGTTATCTTCTTATCCGTTTCAGAGACGTGTTCAAAGGGAAGAGTCAAGCCTCAATAAAGAAATGCCTGTTAAGTGATTGATGCAAGATGTAACAGGCCTGTCAAAATGTCACATACTGTATAAAACCACATTTTAATTTCAAACAAAAAGTTGTGTTTCAGCTCAAACTGCTGTTGGCTGTAGGTGATATTTCACACACAACCTTTGTGATGTCACACTATTTCTGATATCAGGAGTACACACAAGGCGGCAGTGTAGTAGAATGCTAACAGAACTGTGCTTGTAGCCCAAAGGTTGCAGGTTTAATTCCCAGGTAGGACACTGCCGTTATACCCTTGGGCAAGATGCTTAAACCAGCATTGCTTCAGTATAAAACCTGCTCTATAAATGTGCTTAAACCAGCATTGCTTCAGTATAAATCCTGCTCTATAAATGTGCTTAAACCAGCATTGCTTCAGTATAAATCCTGCTCTATAAAGATGCTTAACCAGCATTGCTTCAGTATAAATCCTGCTGTATAAATGTGCTTAACCAACATTGCTTTAGTATAAATCCTGCTGTATAAATGTGCTTAAACCAGCATTGCTTCAGTATAAATCCTGCTGTATAAATATGCTTAAACCAGCATTGCTTCAGTATAAATCCTGCTCTATAAAGGTGCTTAACCAGCATTGCTTTAGTATAAATCCTGCTGTATAAATGTGCTTAAACCAGCATTTCTTCAGTATAAATCCTGCTCTATAAAGATGCTTAACCAGCATTGCTTCAGTATAAATCCTGCTCTATAAATAGATACTATGTAAAATGTTATGGCAGTCACTCTGCATAACAGCGTCTTCTAAATGCCAGTAATGTGACAGTGACCTTTTTTTTTATCATGCTCACTATCGCCAATGGCAACAACAAAGTGGTTTAAAACTTCTTAAATACACTTACTTTCAGGTTGTTAAATGGACGGTTTCCCAACTGTGGCAGCAGTACATTGTAAGTAGAAACGTTGACTTAAGTGTCAATCGTAATCTCTCTTCACGTCAATTAAAACGAGGTGAAGCAGTGAGAGAGCTAAAATGATGTCATTTCCTGCTTATCTTCTTTGAATTACTTATTCGTAAACTAAAATGACTGATTTTTTTCTCTTCTCTCTGAACTAGCATAGTCCAGGAACCAGGGTGGGAGGGTTCTTATTTCTATGTCCTGTAATAAAAATTTAAAAAATGCAAGAATACAAACTCCTGAAAAAAGAGGCGGCTATAATAACGCTATATACACTCCTCAAAAAAAGTTCGGAAACGTTATTTCGGTCGATTATTCCTCCCCTTTAATAATACCAATTGGTATTGTATTTTATATCGTTGGAAAGCCTGATTAGTCACCTTTACAACGAGGCACAACTTGTAAGGATCGTGCATTCGTGGAATGAGCAACACAGCTAACCGTGTGGGTAGCGGCCCAAAAAAATGTGCCAAAATCCCCTGCAATATTCTTCTGTTGGTATTCACTCTCGTTTTGAGTTGCTTGGTGGACTGGATGATTGCACTCTCCCACAGTAATAAGGAAAAAACAACACATATTGGCCATTTTTACACTTTATTCATTTTACACTGTCAGGGACCTCAGTAGCGTGTGGAAGATCCATACGCAGCCACAACAGCTTGGCACCTCCTCCTCATGCTGGTCACCAGCCTGGTCACACACTGCTGTGGGATGGCATCCCATTCCTCGGTGCCAATCAGGTGCCAGTCACACACCTGTGACTGGCATACACCTGCCAGCACTTGAAGCTCAAAACGAGAGTGAATACCAACAGAAGAATATTGCAGGGGATTTTGGCACATTTTTTTGGGCCGCTACCCACACGGTTAGCTGTGTTGCTCATTCCACGAATGCATGATCCTTACAAGTTGTACCTCGTTGTAAAGGTGACTAATCAGGCTTTCCAACGATATAAAATACAATACCAATTGGTATTATTAAAGGGGAGGAATAATCGACCGAAATAACGTTTCCAAACTTTTTTTGAGGAGTATATAACGCTCCTCATTCTCCTCCTCACAGATTAGCTTCTCCTTTGAGCAGCAGACAGGCAGTCAGAGGTGAATTAATTATCATCAACCTGATGAAAATGTAGCAGCAACTGGAGTGGGCTAAAGCTGGCCCTTTTCTCCACTGTGCTGCTAATGCTAAATATCCTCAGAGACTGGATACTGGCACTGCGAGGCAGTAGTGTAGTGTAGTGATTAGGGAACGGGGTTAGTGTAAGGGAGACGGTGGATTCTGGCACTGCGAGGCAGTTGTGTAGTGTAGTGATTAGGGAACGGGGTTAGTGTAAGGGAGACGGTGGATTCTGGCACTGCGAGGCAGTTGTGTAGTGATTAGGGAACGGGGTTAGTGTAAGGGAGACGGTGGATTCTGGCACTGCGAGGCAGTTGTGTAGTGATTAGGGAACGGGGTTAGTGTAAGGGAGACGGTGGATTCTGGCACTGCGAGGCAGTTGTGTAGTGTAGTGATTAGGGAACGGGGTTAGTGTAAGGGAGACGGTGGATTCTGGCACTGCGAGGCAGTTGTGTAGTGTAGTGATTAGGGAACGGGGTTAGTGTAAGGGAGACGGTGGATTCTGGCACTGCGAGGCAGTAGTGTAGTGTAGTGATTAGGGAACGGGGTTAGTGTAAGGGAGACTGGATTCTGGCACTGCGAGGCAGTTGTGTAGTGTAGTGATTAGGGAACGGGGTTAGTGTAAGGGAGACGGTGGATTCTGGCACTGCGAGGCAGTTGTGTAGTGATTAGGGAACGGGGTTAGTGTAAGGGAGACGGTGGATTCTGGCACTGCGAGGCAGTTGTGTAGTGTAGTGATTAGGGAACGGGGTTAGTGTAAGGGAGACGGTGGATTCTGGCACCGCGAGGCAGTAGTGTAGTGTAGTGATTAGGGAACGGGGTTAGTGTAAGGGAGACGGTGGATTCTGGCACTGCGAGGCAGTAGTGTAGTGTAGTGATTAGGGAACGGGGTTAGTGTAAGGGAGACGGTGGATTCTGGCACCGCGAGGCAGTAGTGTAGTGTAGTGATTAGGGAACGGGGTTAGTGTAAGGGAGACGGTGGATTCTGGCACCGGGAGGCAGTAGTGTAGTGTAGTGATTAGGGAACGGGGTTAGTGTAAGGGAGACGGTGGATTCTGGCACCGCGAGGCAGTTGTGTAGTGTAGTGATTAGGGAACGGGGTTAGTGTAAGGGAGACGGTGGATTCTGGCACCGCGAGGCAGTTGTGTAGTGTAGTGATTAGGGAACGGGGTTAGTGTAAGGGAGACGGTGGATTCTGGCACCGCGAGGCAGTTGTGTAGTGTAGTGATTAGGGAACGGGGTTAGCGTAAGGGAGACGGTGGATTCTGGCACCGCGAGGCAGTTGTGTAGTGTAGTGATTAGGGAACGGGGTTAGCGTAAGGGAGACGGTGGATTCTGGCACCGCGAGGCAGTTGTGTAGTGTAGTGATTAGGGAACGGGGTTAGTGTAAGGGAGACTGGATTCTGGCACCGCGAGGCAGATGTGTAGTGTAGTGATTAGGGAACGGGGTTAGTGTAAGGGAGACGGTGGATTCTGGCACCGCGAGGCAGTTGTGTAGTGTAGTGATTAGGGAACGGGGTTAGTGTAAGGGAGACGGTGGATTCTGGCACTGCGAGGCAGTTGTGTAGTGTAGTGATTAGGGAACGGGGTTAGTGTAAGGGAGACTGGATTCTGGCACCGCGAGGCAGATGTGTAGTGTAGTGATTAGGGAACGGGGTTAGTGTAAGGGAGACGGTGGATTCTGGCACCGCGAGGCAGTTGTGTAGTATAGTGATTAGGGAACGGGGTTAGTGTAAGGGAGACTGGATTCTGGCACTGCGAGGCAGATGTGTAGTGTAGTGATTAGGGAACGGGGTTAGTGTAAGGGAGACGGTGGATTCTGGCACTGCGAGGCAGTTGTGTAGTGTAGTGATTAGGGAACGGGGTTAGTGTAAGGGAGACTGGATTCTGGCACCGCGAGGCAGATGTGTAGTGTAGTGATTAGGGAACGGGGTTAGTGTAAGGGAGACTGGATTCTGGCACCGCGAGGCAGTAGTGTAGTGTAGTGATTAGGGAACGGGGTTAGTGTAAGGGAGACGGTGGATTCTGGCACTGCGAGGCAGATGTGTAGTGTAGTGATTAGGGAACGGGGTTAGTGTAAGGGAGACGGTGGACTCTGGCACTGCGAGGCAGTAGTGTAGTGTAGTGATTAGGGAACGGGGTTAGTGTAAGGGAGACTGGATTCTGGCACTGCGAGGCAGTAGTGTAGTGTAGTGATTAGGGAACGGGGTTAGTTTAAGGGAGACGGTGGATTCTGGCACCGCGAGGCAGTAGTGTAGTGTAGTGATTAGGGAACGGGGTTAGTGTAAGGGAGACGGTGGATTCTGGCACTGCGAGGCAGATGTGTAGTGTAGTGATTAGGGAACGGGGTTAGTGTAAGGGAGACGGTGGATTCTGGCACTGCGAGGCAGTTGTGTAGTGTAGTGATTAGGGAACGGGGTTAGTGTAAGGGAGACGGTGGATTCTGGCACTGCGAGGCAGTTGTGTAGTGTAGTGATTAGGGAACGGGGTTAGTGTAAGGGAGACGGTGGATTCTGGCACTGCGAGGCAGTTGTGTAGTGTAGTGATTAGGGAACGGGGTTAGTGTAAGGGAGACGGTGGATTCTGGCACTGCGAGGCAGTTGTGTAGTGTAGTGATTAGGGAACGGGGTTAGTGTAAGGGAGACGGTGGATTCTGGCACCGCGAGGCAGTTGTGTAGTGTAGTGATTAGGGAACGGGGTTAGTGTAAGGGAGACTGGATTCTGGCACTGCGAGGCAGTAGTGTAGTGTAGTGATTAGGGAACGGGGTTAGTGTAAGGGAGACGGTGGATTCTGGCACTGCGAGGCAGTAGTGTAGTGTAGTGATTAGGGAACGGGGTTAGTGTAAGGGAGACTGGATTCTGGCACTGCGAGGCAGTTGTGTAGTGTAGTGATTATGGAACGGGGTTAGTGTAAGGGAGACGGTGGATTCTGGCACTGCGAGGCAGTTGTGTAGTGATTAGGGAACGGGGTTAGTGTAAGGGAGACGGTGGATTCTGGCACCGCGAGGGAGTAGTGTAGTGTAGTGATTAGGGAACGGGGTTAGTGTAAGGGAGACGGTGGATTCTGGCACCGCGAGGCAGTTGTGTAGTGTAGTGATTAGGGAACGGGGTTAGTGTAAGGGAGACTGGATTCTGGCACCGCGAGGCAGATGTGTAGTGTAGTGATTAGGGAACGGGGTTAGTGTAAGGGAGACGGTGGATTCTGGCACCGCGAGGCAGTTGTGTAGTGTAGTGATTAGGGAACGGGGTTAGTGTAAGGGAGACGGTGGATTCTGGCACTGCGAGGCAGTTGTGTAGTGTAGTGATTAGGGAACGGGGTTAGTGTAAGGGAGACTGGATTCTGGCACCGCGAGGCAGATGTGTAGTGTAGTGATTAGGGAACGGGGTTAGTGTAAGGGAGACGGTGGATTCTGGCACCGCGAGGCAGTTGTGTAGTATAGTGATTAGGGAACGGGGTTAGTGTAAGGGAGACTGGATTCTGGCACTGCGAGGCAGATGTGTAGTGTAGTGATTAGGGAACGGGGTTAGTGTAAGGGAGACGGTGGATTCTGGCACTGCGAGGCAGTTGTGTAGTGTAGTGATTAGGGAACGGGGTTAGTGTAAGGGAGACTGGATTCTGGCACCGCGAGGCAGATGTGTAGTGTAGTGATTAGGGAACGGGGTTAGTGTAAGGGAGACTGGATTCTGGCACCGCGAGGCAGTAGTGTAGTGTAGTGATTAGGGAACGGGGTTAGTGTAAGGGAGACGGTGGATTCTGGCACTGCGAGGCAGATGTGTAGTGTAGTGATTAGGGAACGGGGTTAGTGTAAGGGAGACGGTGGACTCTGGCACTGCGAGGCAGTAGTGTAGTGTAGTGATTAGGGAACGGGGTTAGTGTAAGGGAGACTGGATTCTGGCACTGCGAGGCAGTAGTGTAGTGTAGTGATTAGGGAACGGGGTTAGTTTAAGGGAGACGGTGGATTCTGGCACCGCGAGGCAGTAGTGTAGTGTAGTGATTAGGGAACGGGGTTAGTGTAAGGGAGACGGTGGATTCTGGCACTGCGAGGCAGATGTGTAGTGTAGTGATTAGGGAACGGGGTTAGTGTAAGGGAGACGGTGGATTCTGGCACTGCGAGGCAGTTGTGTAGTGTAGTGATTAGGGAACGGGGTTAGTGTAAGGGAGACGGTGGATTCTGGCACTGCGAGGCAGTTGTGTAGTGTAGTGATTAGGGAACGGGGTTAGTGTAAGGGAGACGGTGGATTCTGGCACTGCGAGGCAGTTGTGTAGTGTAGTGATTAGGGAACGGGGTTAGTGTAAGGGAGACGGTGGATTCTGGCACTGCGAGGCAGTTGTGTAGTGTAGTGATTAGGGAACGGGGTTAGTGTAAGGGAGACGGTGGATTCTGGCACTGCGAGGCAGTAGTGTAGTGTAGTGATTAGGGAACGGGGTTAGTGTAAGGGAGACTGGATTCTGGCACTGCGAGGCAGTTGTGTAGTGTAGTGATTATGGAACGGGGTTAGTGTAAGGGAGACGGTGGATTCTGGCACTGCGAGGCAGTTGTGTAGTGATTAGGGAACGGGGTTAGTGTAAGGGAGACGGTGGATTCTGGCACCGCGAGGGAGTAGTGTAGTGTAGTGATTAGGGAACGGGGTTAGTGTAAGGGAGACGGTGGATTCTGGCACCGCGAGGCAGTTGTGTAGTGTAGTGATTAGGGAACGGGGTTAGTGTAAGGGAGACGGTGGATTCTGGCACTGCGAGGCAGTTGTGTAGTGTAGTGATTAGGGAACGGGGTTAGTGTAAGGGAGACTGGATTCTGGCACCGCGAGGCAGATGTGTAGTGTAGTGATTAGGGAACGGGGTTAGTGTAAGGGAGACTGGATTCTGGCACCGTGAGGCAGTAGTGTAGTGTAGTGATTAGGGAACGGGGTTAGTGTAAGGGAGACGGTGGATTCTGGCACTGCGAGGCAGATGTGTAGTGTAGTGATTAGGGAACGGGGTTAGTGTAAGGGAGACGGTGGACTCTGGCACTGCGAGGCAGTAGTGTAGTGTAGTGATTAGGGAACGGGGTTAGTGTAAGGGAGACTGGATTCTGGCACCGCGAGGCAGATGTGTAGTGTAGTGATTAGGGAACGGGGTTAGTGTAAGGGAGACGGTGGATTCTGGCATCGCGAGGCAGTTGTGTAGTATAGTGATTAGGGAACGGGGTTAGTGTAAGGGAGACTGGATTCTGGCACTGCGAGGCAGATGTGTAGTGTAGTGATTAGGGAACGGGGTTAGTGTAAGGGAGACGGTGGATTCTGGCACTGCGAGGCAGTTGTGTAGTGTAGTGATTAGGGAACGGGGTTAGTGTAAGGGAGACTGGATTCTGGCACCGCGAGGCAGATGTGTAGTGTAGTGATTAGGGAACGGGGTTAGTGTAAGGGAGACTGGATTCTGGCACCGCGAGGCAGTAGTGTAGTGTAGTGATTAGGGAACGGGGTTAGTGTAAGGGAGACGGTGGATTCTGGCACTGCGAGGCAGATGTGTAGTGTAGTGATTAGGGAACGGGGTTAGTGTAAGGGAGACGGTGGACTCTGGCACTGCGAGGCAGTAGTGTAGTGTAGTGATTAGGGAACGGGGTTAGTGTAAGGGAGACTGGATTCTGGCACTGCGAGGCAGTAGTGTAGTGTAGTGATTAGGGAACGGGGTTAGTTTAAGGGAGACGGTGGATTCTGGCACCGCGAGGCAGTAGTGTAGTGTAGTGATTAGGGAACGGGGTTAGTGTAAGGGAGACGGTGGATTCTGGCACTGCGAGGCAGATGTGTAGTGTAGTGATTAGGGAACGGGGTTAGTGTAAGGGAGACGGTGGATTCTGGCACCGCGAGGCAGTAGTGTAGTGTAGTGATTAGGGAACGGGGTTAGTGTAAGGGAGATGGTGGATTCTGGCACCGCGAGGCAGTAGTGTAGTGTAGTGATTAGGGAACGGGGTTAGTGTAAGGGAGACGGTGGATTCTGGCACCGCGAGGCAGTTGTGTAGTGTAGTGATTAGGGAACGGGGTTAGTGTAAGGGAGACGGTGGATTCTGGCACCGCGAGGCAGTTGTGTAGTGTAGTGATTAGGGAACGGGGTTAGTGTAAGGGAGACGGTGGATTCTGGCACCGCGAGGCAGTTGTGTAGTGTAGTGATTAGGGAACGGGGTTAGTGTAAGGGAGACGGTGGATTCTGGCACTGCGAGGCAGTAGTGTAGTGTAGTGATTAGGGAACGGGGTTAGTGTAAGGGAGATGGTGGATTCTGGCACTGCGAGGCAGTTGTGTAGTGTAGTGATTAGGGAACGGGGTTAGTGTAAGGGAGACGGTGGATTCTGGCACTGCGAGGCAGTTGTGTAGTGATTAGGGAACGGGGTTAGTGTAAGGGAGACGGTGGATTCTGGCACTGCGAGGCAGTAGTGTAGTGTAGTGATTAGGGAACGGGGTTAGTGTAAGGGAGACTGGATTCTGGCACTGCGAGGCAGTTGTGTAGTGTAGTGATTAGGGAACGGGGTTAGTGTAAGGGAGACGGTGGATTCTGGCACCGCGAGGCAGTTGTGTAGTGTAGTGATTAGGGAACGGGGTTAGTGTAAGGGAGACGGTGGATTCTGGCACCGTGAGGCAGTTGTGTAGTGTAGTGATTAGGTAACGGGGTTAGTGTAAGGGAGACGGTGGATTCTGGCACTGCGAGGCAGTAGTGTAGTGTAGTGATTAGGGAACGGGGTTAGTGTAAGGGAGACGATGGATTCTGGCACTGCGAGGCAGTAGTGTAGTGTAGTGATTAGGGAACGGGGTTAGTGTAAGGGAGACGGTGGATTCTGGCACTGCGAGGCAGTAGTGTAGTGTAGTGATTAGGGAACGGGGTTAGTGTAAGGGAGACGGTAGATTCTGGCACTGCGAGGCAGTTGTGTAGTGTAGTGATTAGGGAACGGGGTTAGTGTAAGGGAGACGGTGGATTCTGGCAATGCGAGGCAGTTGTGTAGTGTAGTGATTAGGGAACGGGGTTAGTGTAAGGGAGACGGTGGATTCTGGCACTGCGAGGCAGTTGTGTAGTGTAGTGATTAGGGAACGGGGTTAGTGTAAGGGAGACGGTGGATTCTGGCACTGCGAGGCAGTTGTGTAGTGTAGTGATTAGGGAACGGGGTTAGTGTAAGGGAGACGGTGGATTCTGGCACTGCGAGGCAGTTGTGTAGTGTAGTGATTAGGGAACGGGGTTAGTGTAAGGGAGACTGGATTCTGGCACTGAAAGGCAGTTGTGTAGTGTAGTGATTAGGGAACGGGGTTAGTGTAAGGGAGACGGTGGATTCTGGCACCGCGAGGCAGTTGTGTAGTGTAGTGATTAGGGAACGGGGTTAGTGTAAGGGAGACGGTGGATTCTGGCACCGCGAGGCAGTTGTGTAGTGTAGTGATTAGGGAACGGGGTTAGTGTAAGGGAGACGGTGGATTCTGGCACTGCGAGGCAGTTGTGTAGTGTAGTGATTAGGGAACGGGGTTAGTGTAAGGGAGACGGTGGATTCTGGCACTGCGAGGCAGTAGTGTAGTGTAGTGATTAGGGAACGGGGTTAGTGTAAGGGAGACTGGATTCTGGCACTGCGAGGCAGTTGTGTAGTGTAGTGATTAGGGAACGGGGTTAGTGTAAGGGAGACGGTGGATTCTGGCACTGCGAGGCAGATGTGTAGTGTAGTGATTAGGGAACGGGGTTAGTGTAAGGGAGACTGGATTCTGGCACTGCGAGGCAGTAGTGTAATGTAGTGATTAGGGAACGGGGTTAGTGTAAGGGAGACGGTGGATTCTGGCACTGCGAGGCAGTTGTGTAGTGTAGTGATTAGGGAACGGGGTTAGTGTAAGGGAGACGGTGGATTCTGGCACTGCGAGGCAGTTGTGTAGTGTAGTGATTAGGGAACGGGGTTAGTGTAAGGGAGACTGGATTCTGGCACTGCGAGGCAGTAGTGTAGTGTAGTGATTAGGGAACGGGGTTAGTGTAAGGGAGACGGTGGATTCTGGCACCGCGAGGCAGTTGTGTAGTGTAGTGATTAGGGAACGGGGTTAGTGTAAGGGAGACGGTGGATTCTGGCACTGCGAGGCAGTAGTGTAGTGTAGTGATTAGGGAACGGGGTTAGTGTAAGGGAGACGGTGGATTCTGGCACTGCGAGGCAGTAGTGTAGTGTAGTGATTAGGGAACGGGGTTAGTGTAAGGGAGACTGGATTCTGGCACTGCGAGGCAGTTGTGTAGTGTAGTGATTAGGGAACGGGGTTAGTGTAAGGGAGACGGTGGATTCTGGCACCGCGAGGCAGTTGTGTAGTGTAGTGATTAGGGAACGGGGTTAGTGTAAGGGAGACGGTGGATTCTGGCACCGTGAGGCAGTTGTGTAGTGTAGTGATTAGGTAACGGGGTTAGTGTAAGGGAGACGGTGGATTCTGGCACTGCGAGGCAGTAGTGTAGTGTAGTGATTAGGGAACGGGGTTAGTGTAAGGGAGACGATGGATTCTGGCACTGCGAGGCAGTAGTGTAGTGTAGTGATTAGGGAACGGGGTTAGTGTAAGGGAGACGGTGGATTCTGGCACTGCGAGGCAGTAGTGTAGTGTAGTGATTAGGGAACGGGGTTAGTGTAAGGGAGACGGTGGATTCTGGCACTGCGAGGCAGTTGTGTAGTGTAGTGATTAGGGAACGGGGTTAGTGTAAGGGAGACGGTGGATTCTGGCACTGCGAGGCAGTTGTGTAGTCTAGTGATTAGGGAACGGGGTTAGTGTAAGGGAGACGGTGGATTCTGGCACTGCGAGGCAGTTGTGTAGTCTAGTGATTAGGGAACGGGGTTAGTGTAAGGGAGACGGTGGATTCTGGCAATGCGAGGCAGTTGTGTAGTGTAGTGATTAGGGAACGGGGTTAGTGTAAGGGAGACGGTGGATTCTGGCACCGCGAGGCAGTTGTGTAGTGATTAGGGAACGGGGTTAGTGTAAGGGAGACGGTGGATTCTGGCACTGCGAGGCAGTTGTGTAGTGTAGTGATTAGGGAACGGGGTTAGTGTAAGGGAGACGGTGGATTCTGGCACTGCGAGGCAGTTGTGTAGTGTAGTGATTAGGGAACGGGGTTAGTGTAAGGGAGACGGTGGATTCTGGCACTGCGAGGCAGTTGTGTAGTGTAGTGATTAGGGAACGGGGTTAGTGTAAGGGAGACTGGATTCTGGCACTGAAAGGCAGTTGTGTAGTGTAGTGATTAGGGAACGGGGTTAGTGTAAGGGAGACGGTGGATTCTGGCACCGCGAGGCAGTTGTGTAGTGTAGTGATTAGGGAACGGGGTTAGTGTAAGGGAGACGGTGGATTCTGGCACCGCGAGGCAGTTGTGTAGTGTAGTGATTAGGGAACGGGGTTAGTGTAAGGGAGACGGTGGATTCTGGCACTGCGAGGCAGTTGTGTAGTGTAGTGATTAGGGAACGGGGTTAGTGTAAGGGAGACGGTGGATTCTGGCACTGCGAGGCAGTAGTGTAGTGTAGTGATTAGGGAACGGGGTTAGTGTAAGGGAGACTGGATTCTGGCACTGCGAGGCAGTTGTGTAGTGTAGTGATTAGGGAACGGGGTTAGTGTAAGGGAGACGGTGGATTCTGGCACTGCGAGGCAGATGTGTAGTGTAGTGATTAGGGAACGGGGTTAGTGTAAGGGAGACTGGATTCTGGCACTGCGAGGCAGTAGTGTAATGTAGTGATTAGGGAACGGGGTTAGTGTAAGGGAGACGGTGGATTCTGGCACTGCGAGGCAGTTGTGTAGTGTAGTGATTAGGGAACGGGGTTAGTGTAAGGGAGACGGTGGATTCTGGCACTGCGAGGCAGTTGTGTAGTGTAGTGATTAGGGAACGGGGTTAGTGTAAGGGAGACTGGATTCTGGCACTGCGAGGCAGTAGTGTAGTGTAGTGATTAGGGAACGGGGTTAGTGTAAGGGAGACGGTGGATTCTGGCACCGCGAGGCAGTTGTGTAGTGTAGTGATTAGGGAACGGGGTTAGTGTAAGGGAGACGGTGGATTCTGGCACCGCCAGGCAGTTGTGTAGTGTAGTGATAAGGGAACGGGGTTAGTGTAAGGGAGACGGTGGATTCTGGCACCGCGAGGCAGTTGTGTAGTGTAGTGATTAGGGAACGGGGTTAGTGTAAGGGAGACGGTGGATTCTGGCACCGCGAGGCAGTTGTGTAGTGTAGTGATTAGGGAACGGGGTTAGTGTAAGGGAGACGGTGGATTCTGGCACCGCGAGGCAGTTGTGTAGTGTAGTGATTAGGGAACGGGGTTAGTGTAAGGGAGACGGTGGATTCTGGCACTGCGAGGCAGTTGTGTAGTGATTAGGGAACGGGGTTAGTGTAAGGGAGACGGTGGATTCTGGCACTGCGAGGCAGTTGTGTAGTGTAGTGATTAGGGAACGGGGTTAGTGTAAGGGAGACGGTGGATTCTGGCACTGCGAGGCAGTTGTGTAGTGATTAGGCAACGGGGTTAGTGTAAGGGAGACAGTGGATTCTGGCACCGCGAGGCAGTTGTGTAGTGTAGTGATTAGGGAACGGGGTTAGTGTAAGGGAGACGGTGGATTCTGGCACCCCGAGGCAGTTGTGTAGTGTAGTGATTAGGGAACGGGGTTAGTGTAAGGGAGACTGGATTCTGGCACTGCGAGGCAGTTGTGTAGTGTAGTGATTAGGGAACGGGGTTAGTGTAAGGGAGACGGTGGATTCTGGCACTGCGAGGCAGTTGTGTAGTGATTAGGGAACGGGGTTACTGTAAGGGAGACAGTGGATTCTGGCACTGCGAGGCAGTAGTGTAGTGTAGTGATTAGGGAACGGGGTTAGTGTAAGGGAGACGGTGGATTCTGGCACTGCGAGGCAGTTGTGTAGTGTAGTGATTAGGGAACGGGGTTAGTGTAAGGGAGACGGTGGATTCTGGCACTGCGAGGCAGTTGTGTAGTGTAGTGATTAGGGAACGGGGTTAGTGTAAGGGAGACTGGATTCTGGCACTGCGAGGCAGTTGTGTAGTGTAGTGTAGTGATTAGGGAACGGGGTTAGTGTAAGGGAGACGGTGGATTCTGGCACTGCGAGGCAGTAGTGTAGTGTAGTGATTAGGGAACGGGGTTAGTGTAAGGGAGACGGTGGATTCTGGCACTGCGAGGCAGTTGTGTAGTGTAGTGATTAGGGAACGGGGTTAGTGTAAGGGAGACTGGATTCTGGCACTGCGAGGCAGTTGTGTAGTGTAGTGATTAGGGAACGGGGTTAGTGTAAGGGAGACGGTGGATTCTGGCACCGCGAGGCAGTTGTGTAGTGTAGTGATTAGGGAACGGGGTTAGTGTAAGGGAGACGGTGGATTCTGGCACTGCGAGGCAGTTGTGTAGTGTAGTGATTAGGGAACGGGGTTAGTGTAAGGGAGACGGTGTAGTTTTTAGGGAACTGGTTCACAGTACGGTTGAAAAATGGTATATAGGATTTTTTTCCCCCGTACTAAATGGTACACATTAAACGCCACACATCTGCCAGTACACAGGAGACAGGGCGCAGTAGATAGGGCTCTGAATCTGACACAGTGCACTGTACACAGGAGACAGGGCGCAGTAGATAGGGCTCTGATTCAGACACACAGCACTGTACACAGGAGACAGGGCGCAGTAGATATGGCTCTGATTCAGACACAGTGCACTGTACGCAGGAGACAGGGCGCAGTAGATATGGCTCTGATTCAGACACAGTGCACTGTACATAGGAGACAGGACTCAGTAGATAGGGCTCTGATTCAGACACAGTGTACTGTACGCAGGAGACAGGGTGCAGTAGATATGGCTCTGATTCAGACACAGTGCACTGTACGCAGGAGACAGGGCGCAGTAGATATGGCTCTGATTCAGACACAGTGCACTGTACATAGGAGACAGGACTCAGTAGATAGGGCTCTGATTCAGACACAGTGCACTGTACGCAGGAGACAGGGTGCAGTAGATAGGGCTCTGATTCAGACACAGTGCACTGTACGCAGGAGACAGGGCGCAGTAGATAAGGCTCTGATTCAGACAGAGTGCACTGTACGCAGGAGACAGGGCGCAGTAGATAAGGCTCTGATTCAGATACAGTGCACTGTACGCAGGAGACAGGGCGCAGTAGATAAGGCTCTGATTCAGACACAGTGCACTGTACATAGGAGACAGGACTCAGTAGATATGGCTCTGATTCAAACACAGTGCACTGTACGCAGGAGACAGGACTCAGTAGATAGGGCTCTGATTCAGACACAGTGCACTGTACATAGAGACAGGACTCAGTAGATAAGGCTCTGATTCAGACACAGTGCACTGTACATAGGAGACAGGACTCAGTAGATATGGCTCTGATTCAGACACAGTGCACTGTACGCAGGAGACAGGACTCAGTAGATAGGGCTCTGATTCAGACACAGTGCACTGTACGCAGGAGACAGGGCGCAGTAGATAGGGCTCTGATTCAGACACAGTGCACTGTACACAGGAGACAGGGCGCAGTAGATAGGGCTCTGATTCAGACACAGTGCACTGTACGCAGGAGACAGGGAGCAGTAGATAGGGCTCTGATTCAGACACACAGCACTGTACACAGGAGACAGGGCGCAGTAGATATGGCTCTGATTCAGACACAGTGCACTGTACGCAGGAGACAGGGTGCAGTAGATATGGCTCTGATTCAGACACAGTGCACTGTACATAGGAGACAGGACTCAGTAGATAGGGCTCTGATTCAGACACAGTGTACTGTACGCAGGAGACAGGGTGCAGTAGATATGGCTCTGATTCAGACACAGTGTACTGTACGCAGGAGACAGGGTGCAGTAGATATGGCTCTGATTCAGACACAGTGCACTGTACGCAGGAGACAGGGTGCAGTAGATAGGGCTCTGATTCATACACAGTGCACTGTACACAGGAGACAGGGTGCAGTAGATAGGGCTCTGATTCAGACACAGTGCACTGTACGCAGGAGACAGTGCGCAGTAGATAGCGCTCTGATTCAGACACAGGGCACTGTACGCAGGAGACAGGGCGCAGTAGATAAGGCTCTGATTCAGACACAGTGCACTGTACGCAGGAGACAGGGCGCAGTAGATAAGGCTCTGATTCAGACACAGTGCACTGTATGCAGGAGACAGGGCGCAGTAGATAAGGCTCTGATTCAGACACAGTGCACTGTACATAGGAGACAGGACTCAGTAGATATGGCTCTGATTCAAACACAGTGCACTGTACGCAGGAGACAGGACTCAGTAGATAGGGCTCTGATTCAGACACAGTGCACTGTACATAGAGACAGGACTCAGTAGATAAGGCTCTGATTCAGACACAGTGCACTGTACATAGGAGACAGGACTCAGTAGATATGGCTCTGATTCAGACACAGTGCACTGTACGCAGGAGACAGGACTCAGTAGATAGGGCTCTGATTCAGACACAGTGCACTGTACGCAGGAGACAGGGCGCAGTAGATAGGGCTCTGATTCAGACACAGTGCACTGTACACAGGAGACAGGGCGCAGTAGATAGGGCTCTGATTCAGACACAGTGCACTGTACGCAGGAGACAGGGAGCAGTAGATAGGGCTCTGATTCAGACACACAGCACTGTACACAGGAGACAGGGCGCAGTAGATATGGCTCTGATTCAGACACAGTGCACTGTACGCAGGAGACAGGGTGCAGTAGATATGGCTCTGATTCAGACACAGTGCACTGTACGCAGGAGACAGGACTCAGTAGATAGGGCTCTGATTCAGACACAGTGCACTGTACGCAGGAGACAGGGCGCAGTAGATAGGGCTCTGATTCAGACACAGTGCACTGTACATAGAGACAGGACTCAGTAGATATGGCTCTGATTCAGACACAGTGCACTGTACGCAGGAGACAGGGTGCAGTAGATAGGGCTCTGATTCAGACACAGTGCACTGTACACAGGAGACAGGGTGCAGTAGATAGGGCTCTGATTCAGACACAGTGCACTGTACGCAGGAGACAGGGCGCAGTAGATAGCGCTCTGATTCAGACACAGTGCACTGTACGCAGGAGACAGGGCGCAGTAGATAGCGCTCTGATTCAGACACAGTGCACTGTACGCAGGAGACAGGGCGCAGTAGATAAGGCTCTGATTCAGACACAGTGCACTGTACATAGGAGACAGGACTCAGTAGATATGGCTCTGATTCAAACACAGTGCACTGTACGCAGGAGACAGGACTCAGTAGATAGGGCTCTGATTCAGACACAGTGCACTGTACATAGAGACAGGACTCAGTAGATATGGCTCTGATTCAGACACAGTGCACTGTACGCAGGAGACAGGGCGCAGTAGATAAGGCTCTGATTCAGACACAGTGCACTGTACATAGGAGACAGGACTCAGTAGATATGGCTCTGATTCAAACACAGTGCACTGTACGCAGGAGACAGGACTCAGTAGATAGGGCTCTGATTCAGACACAGTGCACTGTACATAGAGACAGGACTCAGTAGATATGGCTCTGATTCAGACACAGTGCACTGTACGCAGGAGACAGGACTCAGTAGATAGGGCTCTGATTCAGACACAGTGCACTGTACGCAGGAGACAGGGCGCAGTAGATAGGGCTCTGATTCAGACACAGTGCACTGTACATAGAGACAGGACTCAGTAGATAGGGCTCTGATTCAGACAGAGGCCAGCATACAATACCCTAAAACTCTAACCCTGGGGTCCCCTGTCTATGCTGGCTTTCGTTCCACAGTTGCAATCCCAGAAGTTTACCATTCTGTTAACTTTTCTTAATTTGGTGCTTTTCTTGTTTAAAGGCATTATTTACCCTCTTAAGCCACATCATGTCAGAAATAGCTCTGCATGCCATGTAGAATACTCTTCCCATGTTCACATTGTGCTTATTGTGCTATATTGTAAACATTTGCAAAAAATGTACATTTTTTTAGCTGATTAAATTAAAGATTGAGGTGAATCAATAGACCCCTTATTAGGTAGTTGAACACGTGTTTAAATTAATATTTTTTTCCTTCAAACTTATTAACACAATGCAGGTTTGGAGCATTATCGTTTGCTTTGTATTGAATTCTTCATTATTTAGCAAATGTTTTGTTTTAGTGGCCATGTGTCCACTCTGTCACCAATTAGGAGTCTGTTGATTCACCGGAGTCTTTAATTTGATCAGTTAAAAAAAATTTTAGCTCTGTAATTATTTGCAATATATCAAAAGGTGAGTATTGGACTTGTACTCTCCATGGAATGCATAGCTATGTCTGACATAATGTGTCTTAAGAGGGTAAATAATCTCAACAATAAAAACATGAACAAAAAAATGAACATCTTGTAAAAAGTATCGTATTGCAATTGGGGGAGCCCCAGGATTGAGTTTGAGAACCATTGCCCTAACATAGAGGTGTCAAACTCCTGTCTGAGGGCTGTGTCTGAACCAGAGCCCGATCTACTGCATCCTGTGTACTGTACTAGCAGCTGTGTACTGTTTAGGACGTGACGTGCAGTATGCAAAAAATATCCTCCATACTATTTTCCAACCGTACTGTGGAAGTGTCGTAAGACGTCTCACCCTTGCGCAGCCATGTCACGTTTTCTTTTTGTTGTTGATGAAGGAAAATATCAGTGAAGCTGCACCTCATTTTTAAAGCGAAGCCCCACGTCATATTTATGTGACCAAAATGTTTGCTTACTTCTTGAAAAATATGCTCCCAAAATCCCTGCGGCCTTCCAGGACTGTAGTTAAACCTGCAGACACAGCGCCCCCTCCTGGACTGGAGTTAAACCTGCAGACACAGCGCCCCCTCCAGGACGAGTTAAACCTGCAGACACAGCGCCCCCTCCAGGACTGGAGTTAAACCTGCAGACACAGCGCCCCCTCCAGGACTGGAGTTAAACCTGCAGACACAGCGCTCCCTCCAGGACTGGAGTTAAACCTGCAGACACAGCGCCCCCTCCAGGACTGGAGTTAAACCTGCAGACACTGGCCTTCCAGGGCTGGAGTTAAACCTGCAGACACAGCGCCCCCTCCAGGACTGGAGTTAAACCTGCAGACACTGTGGCCCTCCAGGACTGTAGTTAAACCTGCAGACACGGCGCCCCCTCCAGGACTGGAGTTTAACACCCCTGACCTAAAGAAACTACACGTATGTATAACTGCTAACTGGAATAAAATATGCACAAGGTGAGTAATTTTAGCCCAGAGCCACAGGCAATCACAGACCTGTCTGTCAAATGGAGAGAAGCTAACATCACTGACTGACCCACCCCATAATCACACAATCTTAAAATGAATGTGTAAATGCTCACACTTTTACTGGCTATAATCATAAGTGGATATGCATATTTCATTGGTAGATAAACAGACAATTATTTAATTGTTGATTGTAATTTCCACTAAATATTTGCCTAAAGCCGGTTTGTGTATATCTAGCTTTGGGAGGATCACGGCCATAGTGGCTGGCGCAAGGCATAGGATGAGGGTCAGTCTTCAATCGATATCTTTAATGGTTCCCGAGTTGTTTTGTTTCACCGATAACTAGCAGCTTCAGCCGGTCCATCAGCCGCTGGTAGGCTACGGGGTTGCCTGGGTAACGGCCGCATGGCAACAAGATCGGAGCCTGGGGGTTGTCTGTTGCTCGGGCTTTCGTATTTCCCATCTCATCACTAGATGGTGTGTGAAGCCCTTTCTCACAAAGCGGGGCTTTGACAGGAACAAACCTGGGAAACTCCCTCTCTGACCCGGCTTTCAGGGTGGGCCGACCCGGGAGAAAGAGCGCTGCATTTGTTTCCTATTTAACGGACGAATAGCGCGCTATTCAATCAGCACTGGGAATAATGGTTGCAGGGTGTTTTCCGGTCCAGTCTCTCGCTGGTATAATTTTCACTCTTACCTGCTTTCTACCGTCCTGTTTACCCGCTGGGCGAACCGGAGAGGGCACGCTTGTAGATACTGTGACCAGTAGGAAAGGAGACACGGCTCTTCTGAGGTAAGTTGTAAAAATGCAATCAACTAATTCACATCGAACTACGGAGAGCAGAGACGGTGTGAGATGCGAATAAAAATGGCCAGCTTGCTTGGAAAGAGACGCTTATACAATAGTGGGTGGAATGATGGCCATCATCAGTAGCATTTTGATCGTATTTCAAAATAGTTTCCTCTTTCCATCGGGTTGTCACTGATCCCGAGCGCTGTTATATTGGTCCATGTACTGGGTCCACGGAACCCTGCGTCCCTCCTGCACGCGCTTTACAAAGCTGGGCACCGAGCGTCTCCTGAGCCTCTGTTTTTTCGATTACAATATAATCGTTTGTGTAACGCAAATGAAACAATTTGTGTAGCCTATTCCAGCAGTATAAACCAGTTTTTTATTTACACAAACTTTGGTCAGATATCACATTGGCCGTTACAGTAGCCTTTTTCACAATAGATTAATATAGCCTATGGTTACAGTAGCCTACATTGCGTGGCATATTTCTGAGTGACAGACTCGAAAAGCCGCTATGAAGTTACCATCTAGTTTTTTTTTATCTGGTTAAAGCAGCTAGCTATGTTACTTTTGTACATTTCAGTCCGAATAAACATTACTATGTGTTGCTCCACGCACCGTTGACGTTTATGAGATGCGGTGTGAAGCGATGTCTGTAAATCGGGCTTTGGTGGGAACGCACTGGGGGACGCTCTCTCTGACAGAGTGACTGAACACATTCTCCCCCCATACAGGCTGTCGCCGGTTGATTTTTATTTTGCTCGCGTTATTTGTGTCAGCGGTAAGATTTGTATTTAAATTGTATTCATGAATTTTTAATGTGCTCTTGGTTCCCACACGGTTCTCCAGCTGGTTAATGGTAGCTTTATTTAGCAGCGTGTGATGTGTCGCTGTAGCTCACAGCCGCTGCGAGGTGTGGGGTAGCTACTCCCACTCAAAAGCCAATACAGCAATTTTACAAAATGAATTGTCTTATGAGATTCCAGTGCTTATTTATAAGCGTGTGGGGGTAACTGCTGGAAATATAAAATAGACTGCATTGAGGGGAAATGTGAGCGATAAAAAAACAACAACAACAGCAGCACCTGGTCATTTGAATACGCAACAACCCCATTTAGAAGAACGCAGGGGTGGAGCGAGGCGAGGAAAGTAGGAAGGTCGATTTATGCAGTTTTTGGGCGAAAACATATTTGGCGTCTATGTAAACCCCGTGGGGTTCACGCAAAGCCATCTTTACAGCTGCGGAGCGGAACGCGCTCGTTAGCCGTAATGTCCGCCTGCCCTCGGGCCGGCGGGAAACGCGGCAGCTCTGTCGTGCACACCTGGGTCCGTCAGCTTTGGATGCCGCGCGGCCGGACGTTACATGAGCGCGCGCCTAGTCTGACATGATTTAGTTCAAACACACACACAATAACACTTTCGCTCCGGGGATTATTGTGATATAGAGAATGACCAAAGGCAGCTATAATTAATGTAGTATAACCCAGGTCAAATGGAAGCCCCATACTGCCTCTGATTGGTTTGCCTGGCCGCTATGGGAGTGGAGCTCTCCAGAAAATAATTGTTTTTTTTCTATTGTTATTTGTTTAAGGCAGATAAAATTCTTGACCAACCACAGGAGGCAAATTGAGGATGCTGGATGTATCTTGTGGCCATTTTGGGAAAGGCAGTTACTGTATGTTATGAGTTGCAGTCTTTGCAATGTTCCTGTCAAAAAAGAAAGAGAAAGAGAGAAACATCCTACACATGAATGTTTTAGAAAATTGAATGAATCAACCAGAAATTACCTTTTTTGATAGGGATTTTTAAAACAAGTTTTTAATACTGGTGAGTTAATCTATATCTTTTAAAAGTAAGCTTTAACTTTATAATCAAATAAAGGACTAAACATTGGACTTCAACATTAAAATGTGGAAAAACCTTCTGTCCTAACAATTGGTTGAGGATCAGATTAATTTCCAAAAAAAGGTAGTCAGTGCTGTAACTGTGCAGGGAGTCAGTGCTGTAACTGTGCAGGGAGTCAGTGCTGTGACTGTGCAGGGAGTCAGTGCTGTGACTGTGCAGGGAGTCAGTGCTGTAACTGTGCAGGGAGTCAGTGCTGTGACTGTGCAGGGAGTCAGTGCTGTGACTGCGCAGGGAGTCAGTGCTGTGACTGTGCAGGGAGTCAGTGCTGTAACTGTGCAGGGAGTCAGTGCTGTGACTGTGCAGGGAGTCAGTGCTGTGACTGTGCAGGGAGTCAGTGCTGTGACTGTGCAGGGAGTCAGTGCTGTAACTGTGCAGGGAGTCAGTGCTGTGACTGTGCAGGGAGTCAGTGCTGTGACTGTGCAGGGAGTCAGTGCTGTGACTGTGCAGGGAGTCAGTGCTGTGACTGTGCAGGGAGTCAGTGCTGTGACTGTGCAGGGAGTCAGTGCTGTAACTGTGCAGGGAGTCAGTGCTGTGACTGCAGGGAGTCAGTGCTGTAACTGTGCAGGGAGTCAGTGCTGTGACTGTGCAGGGAGTCAGTGCTGTAACTGTGCAGGGAGTCAGTGCTGTGACTGTGCAGGGAGTCAGTGCTGTGACTGCGCAGGGAGTCAGTGCTGTGACTGCACACACACGCACGCACGCACACACACACAGTAGTGGCCCTCCTCCATGTGTAAAATGCTCAGTGATTGTAAGTATGTGTTTTAGCTTGAAAGCTAAGTGGGTTCTCACCTGTGAGTTATGGCTCAGGTGTGGTGATCAGCATTGCTATTGTCCTCTGACAGTGTGAAGAGACTGCATGCTGAGCCTTTCTCTATCGTCCAATCAGGCCATTGTTTACTCTTCACACGCTTGCCGCTCTCTCTCAGCTGCGGGAGGGATGACATCACCACCACCCGCGCTCCTCCTGGCTCTGTCCACCAGTGATCCGCGCGCGGTATCGCACACGAGTCCCCGCTGCTCCAACAGTGCATTTACACAGCACTGCATTCCCACAAACATTCCTGAATGTAATGTAATTCCTACAACATTCCTGCACTGCTCTTGCAACATTCCCATAGATGTGAACATTCCCATATTGTTTTTAGGGGCAGTTTTAGGCTTTTAAATTCATGAAAGGGATTAATAAAGGGAACTACAGGAGATTCTTCAGGTTGAGTTCTGTTAATGGAATGAGGGGGCAGCCATGGAAAGGAGCACAGACATCAGGAAGTACAGTCAAGCCGGAAAGTCTGCACACCCCTTTCACCTTCTCCACGTTTTATTACGTTACAGACTTATACTGCAATAGATTGAGTTCATTTTTTGCCTCAAACATCTACACACAATAGCCAATAATGACGAAGTGAAAACAGGTTTTTAGAAAATATGCAATTTTATTTAACTGACAAAAATAGGTTATTTAGGGGTTGCATATCTGTACACACCCTTAGCCTAATACTTGGTTGCTGCACCTTTGGCAGCGATTACAGCTTCAAGGCGTCTTGGGAAAGAAGCTATGAGCGTGGCACACTTGGTTCTGGACATTTTTGCCCATTCCTCTTGGCATATCCTTGCAAGCTCCGTCAGGTTGGATGGGGAGCGTCGGTACACAGCCATTTTCAGCTCTTTCCACAGATGTTCAATTGGATTCAGGTCTGGGCTCTGGCTGGGCCACTCAAGGACATGCACAGACTTTCTACGAAGCCACTCCTTTGTTCTCTTGGCTGTGTGCTTCGGGTCATTGTCATGTTGGAAGGTAAACCTTCGCCCCAGTATGAGGTCCAGAGTGCTCTGGAGCAGGTTTTCTTCAAGGATCTCAGTGTACTTAGCTGCATTCATCTTTCCCTCTATCAGGACTAGTCGCCCCGTTCCCACTGCTGAAAAACATCCCCACATCCTCCAGACGTGACGCTTGGTATTCAAGCCAAAAAGTTAAATTTTGGTTTCATCAGATCATAGAATCTTGATGCTCATGGTTTGAGAGTCCTCTAGGTGCCTTTTAGCAAACTCCAAGCGGGCTGTGATGTGCCTTTTACTAACGAGGGGCTTCTGTCTGGCCACTCTACCATAAAGGCCTGATTGGTGGAGTGCTGCCTGGATGGTTGATCTTCTGAAAGGTTCTCCCATCTCCACAAGGATACACTGGAGCTCTGTCAGGGTGACCCTCGGGTTTCTGCTCACCTCCCTGGCTAAGGCCCATCTTCCCTGATTGCTCAGTTTGGCCGGGCGGCCAGGTCTAGGAAGATTCTTGGTGGTTCCATACTTCTTCTATTTACGAATGATGGTGGCCACTGTGCTCTTTGGGACCTGTACAGCTGCAGAGATCTTTCCGTACCCTTCTCCAGATCTATGCCTTGACACAATCCTGTTTCTGAGGTCTGCAGATAATTCCTTTGACCCCATGGCTTGGAGTTTGCTCTGACATGCACTGTCAACTGTGGGACCTTATATTGGCAGGTGTTGGCAATCCCCAATCATGTCCAATCAATTGAATTTATCACAGGTGGACTCCAGTTACGTTGTAGAAACATCTCAAGCAGTATCAGTGGAAACAAAAGGCACCTCAGCTCACTTTTGGGTGTCATATCAAAGGGTGTGCACACTTGTGTACATGTGATATTTTCCATTTAGATTTTTAATAAATTAGCACAAATGTCTAAAAACCTGTTTTCACTTTGTCATTATGGGCTATTTTGTGTAGAATTTTGAGACAAAAAATGAACTCAATCTATTGTAGTATAAGTCTGTAACGTAATAAAAGGTGGAGAAGGTGAAATGGGTGTGCAGACTTTCCGGCTTGACTGTACTTCTTCACACAGAGAGTAGTCACTGTGTGGAATATCTTGCCAGGTCATGTAGTAGAGGCAGAAACTCTGGGTGTTTTCAAAACCAGACTTGATATGGTGCTGGATACTATCTAGATTGTAGGTAAATGGTGAGCACTAGCCTAGGTACCCTTTAGTGGTAGGAAAATGGTGAGCATTGTTGGGCTGGATGGCCTGTTTTTGTGTTATGTTATACTTCGAGAGGGTTCCCACAGCATTGCTGCAATGTTCTCACAGCCTTTCTACAGTGCAGTGTTCTTGAAAATTCCCACAACATTCCCATAGCATTCAAGCATCATACTCTTGGCTAAACACAGGGATGGTGTTCAGATTTGAAGGCAATTTTCTGACTGGTACACTGCTGTTTATAATCATAATAGAGCATTAGCACGTTAGCACTGATTTTGCTGTCGGACAGTAATCCAGCATTAGCATGGTTTCTATTGATTTAGCCGTAAGACAGAAATATAGCATTAGCGTGTTTTGCATATATTTTGCAGTAGGACAGTAACGGATCATTCCCATGTTTGGACCTTTGCATTGTGTTCTGCTGGGGATGAAAGAACGTTAAATACAGGTAATTACTTCAACATATAAAACACATTATTATAATAATGTTGGGCCCTACGGTTTGAGTGTAATTATGAATATAATTGAATTGCATTGAAGGTGCATTTCAGGGTGTTGGGAGGTTAATAAAGCAGCTCCATTCTGTCAGTAGCAAATGCTAATTATGTTACGTTTGTCCTCAGCACCTGCTAATACTCTTCACTGCAAATCCATCAAATCTATTCATCTTATTTGTCATAATAATTTCACGGTTTATGGCATAAAGGTACACAAATAAAACTGCAAATGAGAATCAGTCAGTGCCCCTGAGTCAGTGCCAGTCTGTCAGTGCTCCTGAGTCAGTGCCAGTCTGTCAGTGCTCCTGAGTCAGTGCCAGTCTGTCAGTGCCCCTGAGTCAGTGCCAGTCTGTCAGTGCCCCTGAGTCAGTGCCAGTCTGTCAGTGCTTCTGAGTCAGTGCCAGTCTGTCAGTGCCAGTCTGTCAGTGCTCCTGAGTCAGTTCCAGTCTGTCAGTGTGATCCTGAGTCAGTGCCAGTCTGTCAGTGCTCCTGAGTCAGTGCCAGTCTGTCAGTGCCCCTGAGTCAGTGCCAGTCTGTCAGTGCTTCTGAGTCAGTGCCAGTCTGTCAGTGCTTCTGAGTCAGTGCCAGTCTGTCAGTGCTCCTGAGTCAGTTCCAGTCTGTCAGTGTGATCCTGAGTCAGTGCCAGTCTGTCAGTGCTTCTGAGTCAGTGCCAGTCTGTCAGTGCTCCTGAGTCAGTGCCAGTCTGTCAGTGCTCCTGAGTCAGTGCCAGTCTGTGAGTGCACACACACACACTCACACACACTTTCAAACACCCTCACATTCACACATCCATTCACACACAGTCACAGAAATACTCGCTAACTCACATTTACCAATATATACAAGAATGAGTTGCAGCTGAACCATGCTGGATTTGGGCCTTACAGTCAGGGGTACCGTACGCCATATATACCTGTGTTAGCAATAACCTGCTCTGCATACTGAAGAGGTAAACATGAAAAAATATGAATTTTGATTAGGGTCCTTCTCACACAAACACTGTTGATTTCTCAGTTTTGTAAATGTATAATTATAGCCCAGAATGCCATTCTCAGAAAAGGTGAAGTGGTGCATGTAATATTGCAGGGGAAATTGCAGGTTGTCCCCAAAATTGGATATTTAATTAAAATAGTTTTGCGAATGCTTGCATGTCATTGCAGTGTTTTCATTACAATAAATGAGTAGTTTTTTCAGAGGATTAAAAATCTGTTTAGGTTCTGGGCATAACCAATAGAGACGCCATTCTGCATGAACGTCTTATTATTGTAGGAAAGCTGAGTGCACATCGTCTGCATGCCAGAAATGTGTGGAAATATCGAGTAGGGATTAAAAAATTTAATATTTAAACTTGAATTGAGTAGAAACATTGGTGATGAAGTGTTAGTGTTTTGTATATTGTGGTGTATAGCAGTGTCTACTTCCAGTTCAACAATATCCTCATCCTGTTTTTCACTTCCTCTTCCCCACTGTTCTTATCCCATTCCTATTCATCTTATGCGTGACCCTTGACCTTCACCGCAGCCTCTAAGTGCATTTTGTGGCGAATGTTCCAGTGTGGTCAGATCTGGCCTCAGTTAACGCTAGCTTGCATACGGCACATAGTGATAATAGGATCAGATCAGATGGACCATGTTCTCCATACCCTCGCTGGCTCAGGATTAGCAGGGAGTCAGATGGACCATGTTCTCCATACCCTCGCTGGCTCAGGATTAGCAGGGAGTCAGATGGACCATGTTCTCCATACCCTCGCTGGCTCAGGATTAGCAGGGAGTCAGATGGACCATGTTCTCCATACCCTCGCTGGCTCAGGATTAGCAGGGAGTCAGATGGACCATGTTCTCCATACCCTCGCTGGCTCAGGATTAGCAGGGAGTCAGATGGACCATGTTCTCCATACCCTCGCTGGCTCAGGATTAGCAGGGAGTCAGATGGACCATGTTCTCCATACCCTCGCTGGCTCAGGATTAGCAGGGAGTCAGATGGACCATGTTCTCCATACCCTCGCTGGCTCAGGATTAGCAGGGAGTCAGATGGACCATGTTCTCCATACCCTCACTGGCTCAGGATTAGCAGGGAGTCAGATGGACCATGTTCTCCATACCCTCGCTGGCTCAGGATTAGCAGGGAGTCAGATGGACCATGTTCTCCATACCCTCGCTGGCTCAGGATTAGCAGGGAGTCAGATGGACCATGTTCTCCATACCCTCGCTGGCTCAGGATTAGCAGGGAGTCAGATGGACCATGTTCTCCATACCCTCGCTGGCTCAGGATTAGCAGGGAGTCAGATGGACCATGTTCTCCATACCCTCACTGGCTCAGGATTAGCAGGGAGTCAGATGGACCATGTTCTCCATACCCTCGCTGGCTCAGGATTAGCAGGGAGTCAGATGGACCATGTTCTCCATACCCTCGCTGGCTCAGGATTAGCAGGGAGTCAGATGGACCATGTTCTCCATACCCTCGCTGGCTCAGGATTAGCAGGGAGTCAGATGGACCATGTTCTCCATACCCTCGCTGGCTCAGGATTAGCAGGGAGTCAGATGGACCATGTTCTCCATACCCTCGCTGGCTCAGGATTAGCAGGGAGTCAGATGGACCATGTTCTCCATGCCCTCGCTGGCTCAGGATTAGCAGGGAGTCAGATGGACCATGTTCTCCATACCCTCGCTGGCTCAGGATTAGCAGGGAGTCAGATGGACCATGTTCTCCATACCCTCGCTGGCTCAGGATTAGCAGGGAGTCAGATGGACCATGTTCTCCATACCCTCGCTGGCTCAGGATTAGCAGGGAGTCAGATGGACCATGTTCTCCATACCCTCGCTGGCTCAGGATTAGCAGGGAGTCAGATGGACCATGTTCTCCATACCCTCGCTGGCTCAGGATTAGCAGGGAGTCAGATGGACCATGTTCTCCATACTCTCGCTGGCTCAGGATTAGCAGGGAGTCAGATGGACCATGTTCTCCATACCCTCGCTGGCTCAGGATTAGCAGGGAGTCAGATGGACCATGTTCTCCATACCCTCGCTGGCTCAGGATTAGCAGGGAGTCAGATGGACCATGTTCTCCATACCCTCGCTGGCTCAGGATTAGCAGGGAGTCAGATGGACCATGTTCTCCATACCCTCGCTGGCTCAGGATTAGCAGGGAGTCAGATGGACCATGTTCTCCATACCCTCGCTGGCTCAGGATTAGCAGGGAGTCAGATGGACCATGTTCTCCATACCCTCACTGGCTCAGGATTAGCAGGGAGTCAGATGGACCATGTTCTCCATACCCTCGCTGGCTCAGGATTAGCAGGGAGTCAGATGGACCATGTTCTCCATACCCTCGCTGGCTCAGGATTAGCAGGGAGTCAGATGGACCATGTTCTCCATACCCTCGCTGGCTCAGGATTAGCAGGGAGTCAGATGGACCATGTTCTCCATACCCTCGCTGGCTCAGGATTAGCAGGGAGTCAGATGGACCATGTTCTCCATACCCTCGCTGGCTCAGGATTAGCAGGGAGTCAGATGGACCATGTTCTCCATGCCCTCGCTGGCTCAGGATTAGCAGGGAGTCAGATGGACCATGTTCTCCATACCCTCGCTGGCTCAGGATTAGCAGGGAGTCAGATGGACCATGTTCTCCATACCCTCGCTGGCTCAGGATTAGCAGGGAGTCAGATGGACCATGTTCTCCATACCCTCGCTGGCTCAGGATTAGCAGGGAGTCAGATGGACCATGTTCTCCATACCCTCGCTGGCTCAGGATTAGCAGGGAGTCAGATGGACCATGTTCTCCATACCCTCGCTGGCTCAGGATTAGCAGGGAGTCAGATGGACCATGTTCTCCATACTCTCGCTGGCTCAGGATTAGCAGGGAGTCAGATGGACCATGTTCTCCATACCCTCGCTGGCTCAGGATTAGCAGGGAGTCAGATGGACCATGTTCTCCATACCCTCGCTGGCTCAGGATTAGCAGGGAGTCAGATGGACCATGTTCTCCATACCCTCGCTGGCTCAGGATTAGCAGGGAGTCAGATGGACCATGTTCTCCATACCCTCGCTGGCTCAGGATTAGCAGGGAGTCAGATGGACCATGTTCTCCATACCCTCGCTGGCTCAGGATTAGCAGGGAGGAACAAATGGGCAGAAATTACATTTGACATTTAAAAAATTATTTTACCAATTCTCTCAGTGTTGATAATGCTACACTAAACAACACCAGTGCAGTGATATTAGACACAGTCCCATTATTTATAGCCTACCTGTCCGCCATGTAAACTAGTGCGCCATTGACATGTTATGGCTGTATTCTGTATGTACGTACTGTCTGTATATTGGTTCTTGTTAGCATAGTTAGCATGCACTAGCACTTTAGTGATGTATCTTTACGTGCTCGATTGGGAATCATGCCGTTACCCGTTAGCCGTTAGCCATATCTGGCACCAAGACCAATTAATCAAATGAGCACATTGATGTTTATCCTGTGTTGATGGTAAGAGCATCTGTGTGTGAATGTAATGTCAGGTAGCTTAGTACTTGTTAGCCAGAGCTTCTGTTTGTTTTTAGTTACTGGTATGTTGAATGATTGGATTGTCGATGCAAGATGATGAGGGAGAGTCCATCCTCCGCTGGCCGGCCTGGTCCTAGAGAGGGAGAGCCTATCCTCCGCTGGCCGGCCTGGTGCTAGAGAGGGAGAGCCCATCCTCCGCTGGCCAGCCTGGTCCTAGAGAGGGAGAGCCTATCCTCCTCTGGCCGGCCCGGTCCTAGAGAGGGAGAGCCTATCCTCCGCTGGCCGGCCTGGTGCTAGAGAGGGAGAGCCCATCCTCCGCTGGCCGGCCTGGTATAACAGTAAAGATAAAATCCAACATAACAGAAATGATGAGGGAGTGAACAGCTGAACGGCTTCAGCCTGCAATCCAAGAGAAACGACACAGTCTGCCTCCGTCCAACAGAGAGGCTTCAGGATGTTCTATACCTTATAATAATATCATTATTATAATTTTATCCACTTGAGTCATCGTCTTGTTTTTTCATTCATTAGAGCTTGGTCCATCTGTGTTGTGAATGTTAGGGTTAGGGGTTAGGGTTAGGGGTTAGGGTTAGGGGTTAGGGGTTAGGGTTAGGGAATGTTAATGCTTTTTAGGTGATATCTAGTCACGTTAATGGTGAACAGTAATTTATTTATTAACCTTTATTTACATTGCCCCACCTGGGAATCGAACCTACGACCTTTCGGTTGCAAGCTTAGTTTTTTAACCATCACACCACACTGCCGCCCATTTATACTATATTTATATTTATACAGGGTAGGCTGACTGAGCACACATGCTCTTATACAGCAATGCTCTGTTAAAGTAACCTTACCTGCTCGTTTTTGGATTGTGTGAGGAAACCGGAGTACCTGGGACCTTCTTGCTGTGATGTGACAGTGTTGCCCACTGCACCACCGTATCACCCAGTGTGTACATACAATGCTACGCACTGCACCACCGTATCGCCCAGTGTGTACATACAATGCTACGCACTGCACCACCGTGCTGCCCAGTGTGTACATACAATGCTACGCACTGCACCACCGTGTCGCCCAATGTGTACATACAATGCTACGCACTGCACCACCGTATCGCCCAGTGTGTACATACAATGCTACGCACTGCACCACCGTGCTGCCCAGTGTGTACATACAATGCTACGCACTGCACCACCGTGCTGCCCAGTGTGTACATACAATGCTACGCACTGCACCACCGTGTCGCCCTGTGTGTACATACAATGCGTTTCTACTGGTACAAACACGGCTCTGCCCTCATTTCTGCTGAAAATAAGATGGGCTGTAAAGGGCGATAGAGAGGCTTTCCTCCACTACTCTTCTCCTGAGAAACATCACCGTGGCCAAACATACAAACATGGGGTTTTGCTAATCAAGCAGGTTCCTAGATGGATGTACTAAGCTTGCGACTTGTGTTATGCTGTGGTTATATAGTCGTGTTCTGCTCAAACACACTTCCTGTTTTTTTCCTGCAGGTGAAGCCCTGCTCAAACGCACTTCCTGTTCCCTTTCTGCAAGTGAAGCCCTGTTCAAGCACACTTCCTGTTCCCTTTCTGTAGGTGAAGCCCTGCTCAAACACACTTCCTGTTTCCTTCCTGCAGGTGAAGCCCTGCTCAAACACACTTCCTGTTTCCTTCCTGCAGGTGAAGCCCTGCTCAAACACACTTCCTGTTACCTTCCTACTGGTGAAGCCCTGCTCAAACACACTTCCTGTTTCCTTCCTGCAGGTGAAGCCCTGCTCAAAGACACTTCCTGTTACCTTCCTACTGGTGAAGCCCTGCTCAAACACACTTCCTGTTACCTTCCTACTGGTGAAGCCCTGCTCAAACACACTTCCTGTTTCCTTCCTGCAGGTGAAGCCCTGCTCAAAGACACTTCCTGTTACCTTCCTACTGGTGAAGCCCTGCTCAAACACACTTCCTGTTACCTTCCTACTGGTGAAGCCCTGCTCAAACACACTTCCTGTTTCCTTCCTGCAGGTGAAGCCCTGCTCAAAGACACTTCCTGTTACCTTCCTACTGGTGAAGCCCTGCTCAAACACACTTCCTGTTACCTTCCTACTGGTGAAGCCCTGCTCAAACACACTTCCTGTTTCCTTCCTGCAGGTGAAGCCCTGCTCAAACACACTGCCTGTTACCTTCCTACTGGTGAAGCCCTGCTCAAACACACTTCCTGTTTCCTTCCTGCAGGTGAAGCCCTGCTCAAACACACTTCCTGTTTCCTTCCTGCAGGTGAAGCCCTGCTCAAACACACTTCCTGTTACCTTCCTACTGGTGAAGCCCTGCTCAAACACACTTCCTGTTTCCTTCCTGCAGGTGAAGCCCTGCTCAAACACACTTCCTGTTACCTTCCTACTGGTGAAGCCCTGCTCAAACACACTTCCTGTTACCTTCCTACTGGTGAAGCCCTGCTCAAACACACTTCCTGTTTCCTTCCTGCAGGTGAAGCCCTGCTCAAACACACTTCATGTTTCCTTCCTGCAGGTGAAGCCCTGCTCAAACACACTTCCTGTTTCCTTCCTGCAGGTGAAGCCCTGCTCAAAGACACTTCCTGTTACCTTCCTACTGGTGAAGCCCTGCTCAAACACACTTCCTGTTTCCTTCCTGCAGGTGAAGCCCTGCTCAAACACACTTCCTGTTACCTTCCTACTGGTGAAGCCCTGCTCAAACACACTTCCTGTTTCCTTCCTGCAGGTGAAGCCCTGCTCAAAGACACTTCCTGTTACCTTCCTACTGGTGAAGCCCTGCTCAAACACACTTCCTGTTACCTTCCTACTGGTGAAGCCCTGCTCAAACACACTTCCTGTTTCCTTCCTGCAGGTGAAGCCCTGCTCAAACACACTTCCTGTTTCCTTCCTGCAGGTGAAGCCCTGCTCAAACACACTTCCTGTTTCCTTCCTGCAGGTGAAGCCCTGCTCAAACACACTTCCTGTTTCCTTCCTGCAGGTGAAGCCCTGCTCAAACACACTTTCTGTTTCAGGTGAAGCTCAAACACACTCAGTGAGGCAAGGACATACTCTGCATTTCTTTTCATTTCATATCGTCTGCCAAACTGTCAATTTACCATAATAGAAAGCAGGGACGAGGTTCACAAAGAAGCCATTTTAAAGCAGGAAATGACTGTTTAATTAGCTTGGCTCCAGCTTTAAAACACACATTTTTCTATGTTATTTTTGCATATTTAAAAAAGAAAATGCATCACAGTAATTTGGACCTTTCATATTCAGTGAAAGATGTGCTGTGCATGGATCCCGTTGTCATGGTGATTGCTGGCAGGGGAAATGCTGGTAATCATAACAACATGTTTTTTTATATCTCCGTAATCTTGGTAATAATTAAGGGGACTGCTCTTTAGCTGACTGCTTTTATGTTGAGTTCTTGGAAAAGGGCGTAAAAAAAAAGCTGACATCTGCTTTAGTCTTTCCAGTGCTCTGTGTTGGACAGAAAATGAGAAAAACAGCAGTAATTTGCCAGAGAAGGTTCTGCTGGTTCTGCTGCGGTGTCTTAACACCGCCGGATTGTCCACAGACTCTTGCCTTTCATACCAACCTCTCTTTGTAGACTACATTTCCCATCATTTTAGCACGCAAATTGTAACGAACAATGGCGTCCTTCACTGAAGAAGATGGCGGTACGCCGAAGGTGAAACAGCAGGCCCAGTTCTGATCATTTTGCCGCCCTAGGCAAGATTTACAAATGCCGCCCTAAAATCCGATCTAAAAAGTGAAAATGACAGAGAAAACATAGTGGGCATAATTAGATACCCAGCCTATAGCGCTCTGCCATTTTTCTCCTTTTAAATCACACAAAGGGTGACAACCAGGGCCAAGAATTTGGCAAGCAAAGGCGTGAGGACATTGTCTATTTCAGCTATTTCAAATATTCAAATCAGCTACTCTGGAGGACATGCAGTTGTAAAACTATGAGGTGGTAAACCCGCGGCTTCTAGGGGGGTCCGGTGACATCAATCTGGTGCACTTTGAGAGGAAAATTAAGAGGCTAGATCCGTGAAGAATTGTGTGTTTTTGTAAACAATCGAATCATAAATCCATGCAGTTATATCAACTTGTAAGAAGCTTGATCCTACACTTGAGCCATCAAATAAATTCAATAAAATCTGTCTCGTTTGTTGTACTGGTTTATTTAACATGTTTGGAATCCAGTCCGATTTTGCTGTAAAAATATATGGCACCGCATGCTACGTCAGATTTAGAGATCACATTCAACTTCAGTCAGGTTAGTTACCTATATGTAGCCTAGGCCTAATTTATCCCCTTCAACTTCAATCAGGTTAGTTACCAATATGTAGCCTAGGCCTAATTTATCCCCTTCAACTTCAATCAGGTTAGTTACCTATATGTAGCCTAGGCCTAATTTATCCCCTTCAACTTCAGTCAGGTTAGTTACCTATATGTAGCCTAGGCCTAATTTATCCCCTTCAACTTCAATCAGGTTAGTTACCTATATGTAGACTAGGCCTAATTTATCCCCTTCAACTTCAATCAGGTTAGTTACCTATATGTAGCCTAGGCCTAATTCATCCCCTTCAACTTCAGTCAGGTTAGTTACCTATATGTAGCCTAGGCCTAATTTATCCCCTTCAACTTCAATCAGGTTAGTTACCTATATGTAGCCTAGGCCTAATTTATCCCCTTCAACTTCAGTCAGGTTAGTTACCTATATGTAGCCTAGGCCTAATTTAGCCCCTTCAACTTCAATCAGGTTAGTTACCTATATGTAGCCTAGGCCTAATTTATCCCCTTCAACTTCAGTCAGGTTAGTTACCTATATGTAGCCTAGGCCTAATTTATCCCCTTCAACTTCAATCAGGTTAGTTACCTATATGTAGCCTAGGCCTAATTTATCCCCTTCAACTTCAGTCAGGTTAGTTACCTATATGTAGCCTAGGCCTAATTTATCCCCTTCAACTTCAATCAGGTTAGTTACCTATATGTAGCCTAGGCCTAGTTTATCCCCTTCAACTTCAATCAGGTTAGTTACCTATATGTAGCCTAGGCCTAATTTATCCCCTTCAACTTCAATCAGGTTAGTTACCTATATGTAGCCTAGGCCTAATTTATCCCCTTCAACTTCAATCAGGTTAGTTACCTATATGTAGCCTAGGCCTAATTTATCCCCTTCAACTTCAGTCAGGTTAGTTACCTATATGTAGCCTAGGCCTAATTTATCCCCTTCAACTTCAATCAGGTTAGTTACCTATATGTAGACTAGGCCTAATGTATCCCCTTCAACTTCAGTCAGGTTAGTTACCTATATGTAGCCTAGGCCTAATTTATCCCCTTCAACTTCAATCAGGTTAGTTACCTATATGTAGCCTAGGCCTAATTTATCCCCTTCAACTTCAATCAGGTTAGTTACCTATATGTAGCCTAGGCCTAATTTATCCCCTTCAACTTCAATCAGGTTAGTTACCTATATGTAGCCTAGGCCTAATTTATCCCCTTCAACTTCAATCAGGTTAGTTACCTATATGTAGCCTAGGCCTAATTTATCCCCTTCAACTTCAATCAGGTTAACCCGGAGCGATTTACACACGTTAGTTTACCCAGAGCGATTTACACACGTTACTTTACCCAGAGCGATTTACACGCGTTACTTTACCCAGAGCAATTTACACACGTTACTTTACCCAGAGCGATTTACACACGTTACTTTACCCAGAGCGATTTACACACGTCACTTTACCCAGAGCGATTTACACACGTTACTTTACCCAGAGCGATTTACACACGTTACTTTACCCAGAGCGATTTACACACGTTACTTTACCCAGAGCGATTTACACACGTTACTTTACCCAGAGCGATTTACACACGTTACTTTACCCAGAGCGATTTACACACGTTACTTTACCCAGAGCGATTTACACGCGTTACTTTACCCAGAGCGATTTACACGCGTTACTTTACCCAGAGCGATTTACACGCGTTACTTTACCCAGAGCGATTTACACACGTCACTTTACCCAGAGCGATTTACACACGTTACTTTACCCAGAGCGATTTACACACGTTACTTTACCCAGAGCGATTTACACACGTTACTTTACCCAGAGCGATTTACACACGTTACTTTACCCAGAGCGATTTACACACGTTACTTTACCCAGAGCGATTTACACGCGTTACTTTACCCAGAGCGATTTACACGCGTTACTTTACCCAGAGCGATTTACACACGTTACTTTACCCAGAGCGATTTACACACGTTACTTTACCCAGAGCGATTTACACACGTTACTTTACCCAGAGCGATTTACACACGTCACTTTACCCAGAGCGATTTACACACGTTACTTTACCCAGAGCGATTTACACACGTTACTTTACCCAGAGCGATTTACACACGTTACTTTACCCAGAGCGATTTACACACGTTACTTTACCCAGAGCGATTTACACACGTTACTTTTTGTACACAGTCCATTTGTACAGCTGTTTAATTTACTGAAGCAGTTCATCTTGTGAAGGGTTCAACAGCTGGGAATCAAACCTACAACTTGTGTGTGTGTGTGTGCGCTCTGTGTGTGTGTGTGTGTGTGTGTGTGTGTGTGTGTGTGTGTGTGTGTGTGCGCTCTGTGTGTGTGTGTGTGTGTGTGTTTGTGAGTGTATGTTAGTGAGTGTGTTTGTGCAAGTTAGTGTGCGAGTGTGTGTGAGCTTTGGCAATACAAATGCTAATTTTGTCATGCCAATAAAGCACTTTGAATTGAGAGAGAGAGAGGATGAGGGAGTGATGGGGAGAGAGAGAAAGAAAGGGGGGTGGAGGGAGAGAGAGAGAGAGAGAGAGAGAGGGAGTGCGTGTTTGATTGGGCTGACTGCCGCTGAACCTGCCTTCTTGTTTTTTGTTTGTGTTCCAGGTGTTACCTATTGGACGGGCTGTCAAAGGGGGCGTGGCTCAACCGCTCCAGCATCATGTTCACGGGAGGTGACAAATGGTCTGCTGATTCCCGCGTTTCCGTGGTAACGGGAGGCGGGAATAAGCACGAGTACAGCCTGCAGATTCAGAAGGTGGACGTTAGCGATGAGGGTCGCTACACCTGCGTTGTACAGAACAACCTGAACCCACAGTCAAACCACATCTTCCTAAGCGTGAAAGGTACGTACAGACCTGCTGTACCCCTGTTTCAGTGTGAAGATAGAGTTGTGAGTAAGAGCAGAGGTGTAGAAGGGTAGTAGAGGTGTGAGTAAAATAGTGAGCAGGGTAGTGAGGTTAGAGCAGGGTAATAGAGGTGTGAGTAGGGGCATTAGAGGTGTGAGTAGGTGTAGAGCAGGGTAGTAGAGGTGTGAGTAGGGGCACAATAGGGTAGTAGAGGTGTGAGAGGGAGGGATAGAGATAAACGAGAGAGAGAGGGAGGGATGGGATACAAGAGTGAGAGGGGGATAGAGATAAAAGAGAGAGAGAGGGAGAGATGGTATAAAATAGTGAGAGAGGCAGGGATGGGATAAAAGAGTGAGAGAGGGAGGGATGGGATAAAAGAGTGAGAGAGGGAGGGATAGAGATAAAAGAGAGAGAGAGGGAGGGATGGTATAAAATAGTGAGAGAGGCAGGGATGGGATAAAAGAGTGAGAGAGGGAGAGATGGTATAAAATAGTGAGAGAGGCAGGCAAAGAGTGAGGGATGAGAGGGAGGGATAAGAGAGAGAGAGGGATAGAGATAAAAGAGAGAGAGAGAGAGAGAGGGAGGGATAGAGATAAAAGAGAGAGAGAGGGAGGGATGGTATAAAATAGTGAGAGAGGCAGGGATGGGATAAAAGAGTGAGAGAGGGGGGGATGGGATAAAAGAGTGAGAGAGGGAGGGATGGGATAAAAGAGTGAGAGAGGGAGGGGGGGGGATGGGATACAAGAGTGAGAGAGAGAGGGAGTGATGGGATACAAGAGTGAGAGACGGAGGGATAGAGATAAAAGAGAGAGAGGGAGGGATGGGATAAAAGAGTGAGAGAGGGGGATATAGATAAAAGAGTGAGAGAGGGAGTGATGGGATACAAGAGTGAGAGAGGGAGGGATAGAGATAAAAGAGAGGGAGGGATGGTATAAAATAGTGAGAGAGGCAGGGATGGGATAAAAGAGTGAGAGAGGGAGGGATGGGATAAAAGAGAGAGAGGGAGGGATAGAGATAAAAGAGAGAGAGAGGGAGGGATGGGATCAAAGAGTGAGAGAGAGAGGGGGGGATGGGATACAAGAGTGAGAGAGGGAGGGATAGAGATAAAAGAGTGAGAGAGGGAGGGATGGTATAAAATAGTGAGAGATGGAGAGATGGGGATAAAAGAGTGAGAGAGGGAGGGATGAGATACAAGAGTGAGAGAGGGAGGGATGGTATAAAATAGTGAGAGATGGAGAGATGGGGATAAAAGAGTGAGAGAGGGAGGGATGAGATACAAGAGTGAGAGAGGGAGGGATAGAGATAAAAGAGTGAGAGAGGGAGAGATGGTATAAAATAGTGAGAGAGGGAGGGATGGGATACAAGAGTGAGAGAGGGAGGGATGGTATAAAAGAGTGAGAGAGGGAGGGATGGTATAAAAGAGCGAGAGAGGGAGGGATGGTATAAAATAGTGAGAGATGGAGAGATGGGGATAAAAGAGTGAGAGAGGGAGGGATAGAGATAAAAGAGTGAGAGAGGGAGGGATAGAGATAAAAGAGTGAGAGAGAGGGATAGAGATAAAAGAGTGAGAGGGAGGGATGGGATAAAAGAGTGAGAGAGGAAGGGATGGGATAAAAGAGTGAGAGAGGTTAGAAGCTCGAGGAGTCGCGCCCTGAAGAGGACGTGGCACCCTCTTTCCTGCCAAGGGGGTTGTAGCGGTGATTCTCTAGCGGTTGCTACACGGGGTGAATTGAATTGCAGAGGGTCCAACTGGCTACAAAATTGGGAGAAAAAGAGAAAAATCGGGTAAAAAATATAAATATTCCCTGCACATCCCTGGTTTAAAGTTCAAATTGAAGAAGAAGCTCTATCATTAAGAAATTTGCAACAGAATACATTTATTTCAGAATAGTCACATACAGTATATACAGTCAAGCCGGAAAGTCTGAACACCCCTTTCACCTTCTCCACGTTTTATTACATTACAGACATATTCTACAATAGATTGAGTTCATTTTTTTGTTTCAAAATTCTACACAAAATAGCCCATAATGACAAAGTGAAAACATGTTTTTAGAAATTTTTGCAAATGTTTTAAAAATCTTTATTAAAGTATTCATACCCTTTGCTTTAACATATTTTTAAAGTATCATATTTAATATTTGGATCTCTATGGGAATTGAGGGGTGAGACTAGATTCAGCTGTAAATTACACTGGTACAGTATGGAACACATGTCTGGCTAAATGGCTGTAAGTCATCAAGGGTCTGAGCTATCGAACGAGCCCCAAACCATCACTCTGTTGCCAGATATGGAGTAGATGTGGATGGATCACTGCAAGGGTTATTTCTCCTGACTCATTTTTCTATAGAACTCTATGGGGGGAAAGTCAGGAGAAACAACCCTTAAAGGGATCCGTCCACATCTACTCCATATCTGGCCGCAGAGTGATGGTTTGGGGCTCGTTTGATACCTTAGACCCTTGATGACGTACAGCCATTTCGCCAGTCATGTGTTCCATACTGTACCAGCGTAATTTACAGCTGAATCTGGTCTCACCCCCCAATTCTCATAGAGATCCATTCAAATGCAGAGAGCTTATAGTATCGCTTGTAACAGTACCTGGAAATAATATATTGAGAATCTTTTGATGTTGATGGGTCACAGACTTGCAAAGGATATGCAACCAAATATTAAATATGATACTTTAAAAATATGTTAAAGCAAAGGGTATGAATACTTATGTAAATTAGAAATTTCTGTTTAAAATTTTTAATACATTTGCAAAAATTTCTAAAAACATGTTTTCATTTTGTCATTATGGGCTATTTTGTGTAGAATTTTGAGACAAAAAAATGAACTCAATCTATTTTCAGGTTTTCAGACTTTCCGGCTTGACTAAACATAATAACCATAACATAAGTAGCCTAATGTATTTAAATAAGTTTTTTTTAAAACATACAAAAGCGTGTGTGTTTTTACACAACAACAGCAACGTATTTCAGCTCCAAGTGCGACAGGTGGTCACTGAAATGTGGACTGTACGGGTGTAATGTAACAAAATAAACTCTTCAGGGTTAATCAGAAAACAGCTGTAGCTGAATATACTGGTAAGTACTTTTTATATGAGAGATTTTGGAGAAAGAAATGAGGTGTCTTCTAAGCCGAAAGTGCATCAGGTACTGTATGTAGTACAACACTTTTTTAAAATATGATTGTTTCTATACATGAACATGATTTTCTTAGCATGTATAAACGGTGCATTTTATGCATTTTATGCATTTTACAGTCTGTGGCTCTGGTGAGAGGAGGGTCGTAAGTGCTTTTGGCTATTAATAGCACCCTCCTATTTTATGGCACTGCAGTGTAACTGGAGAAGCTGAGGTTTTCACAAGCGGCTACCCGTTTAAAAAATACTGCGTAAAAATTTACGGGGTTTTCTTAAAGCTGTAGTTTATAATTTCAGACAAACATAAATACTGTTATTGAGACGGATACGTCTCAACCACTAGGAGCAAAGTTTATAGAGTTAACACACTGGCAGAAAAAGGGGTACGATAGGGGTCTGTTTCTGTTCTTTAGGCTACAGTGTTCCCTCACTTGGACATACTGTATGTACGCCTCTAAAGGGGTATGATAGGGGTCTGATTTTGTTCTCTAGGGTCCAGTCCCTCACTGGAACATACTGTATGTACGCCTCTAAAGGGGTACGATAGGGGTCTGATTTTGTTCTCTAGGGTCCAGTCCCTCACTGGGACATACTGTATGTACACCTCTAAAGGGGTACGATAGGGGTCTGATTTTGTTCTCTAGGGTCTGTGGCTCAGGAGTCCAGAATCTTTATCACTGAACTTGAATGGAATGGAATCGGTGATCATTGTGACCTCACAATGGTATCAGTCTATGAGTGTGGCTCAGGAGTCCAGAATCTTTATCACTGAACTTGAATGGAATGGAATCGGTGATCATTGTGACCTCACAATGGTATCAGTCTGTGAGTGTGGCTCAGGAGTCCACAGTATTTATTCAGAGTTTAAACTTGACTTTTCCACCACCCCTGTGGGACCTGTGCTAACCGTGGTAACCCTGGTAACGGTGCATCGCTGCAGCAGGGTCAGGTGACCCTTCAGCTGTGTGGAACAGAAGGTAAAACCCGTGGGGGCCTCCTTCAATCTAACCACAGACCGTTTTGCCCTCATCATACAATAACAAGCTTATGTGAATGTGGCCGTTATTAATATTATTATTTATTTCCTTTATTGTTGAGTTTTAGTTTGTTCAATGTCCATGAGCATCATTGCATGATTCCTAAACTGCAGGAGTGTGTGTGTTATCCCTGGAAGTGCATAGCCCAGCTGCAGTGGTACAAGAGTGTGTGTGTTATGTGTGTTATCCCTGGAAGTGCATAGCCCAGCTGCAGTGATACAAGAGTGTGTGTGTTATGTGTGTTATCCCTGGAAGTGCATAGCCCAGCTACAGTGATACAAGAGTGTGTGTTATGTGTGTTATCCCTGGAAGTGCATAGCCCAGCTGCAGTGGTACAAGAGTGTGTGTGTTATGTGTGTTATCCCTGGAAGTGCATAGCCCAGCTGCAGTGGTACAAGAGTGTGTGTGTTATGTGTGTTATCCCTGGAAGTGCATAGCCCAGCTGCAGTGGTACAAGAGTGTGTGTGTTATGTGTGTTATCCCTGGAAGTGCATAGCCCAGCTGCAGTGGTACAAGAGTGTGTGTGTTATGTGTGTTATCCCTGGAAGTGCATAGCCCAGCTGCAGTGATACAAGAGTGTGTGTGTTATCCCTGGAAGTGCATAGCCCAGCTGCAGTGGTACAAGAGTGTGTGTGTTATCCCTGGAAGTGCATAGCCCAGCTGCAGTGGTACAAGAGTGTGTGTGTTATGTGTGTTATCACTGGAAGTGCATAGCCCAGCTGCAGTGATACAAAAGTGTGTGTGTTATGTGTGTTATCCCTGGAAGTGCATAGCCCAGCTGCAGTGATACAAGAGTGTGTGTGTTATGTGTGTTATCCGGAAGTGCATAGCCCAGCTGCAGTGATACAAGAGTGTGTGTGTTATGTGTGTTATCCCTGGAAGTGCATAGCCCAGCTGCAGTGGTACAAGAGTGTGTGTGTTATGTGTGTTATCCCTGGAAGTGCATAGCCCAGCTGCAGTGATACAAGAGTGTGTGTGTTATCCCTGGAAGTGCATAGCCCAGCTGCAGTGGTACAAGAGTGTGTGTTATCCCTGGAAGTGCATAGCCCAGCTGCAGTGGTACAAGAGTGTGTGTGTTATGTGTGTTATCACTGGAAGTGCATAGCCCAGCTGCAGTGATACAAGAGTGTGTGTGTTATGTGTGTTATCCCTGGAAGTGCATAGCCCAGCTGCAGTGATACAAAAGTGTGTGTGTTATGTGTGTTATCCCTGGAAGTGCATAGCCCAGCTGCAGTGATACAAGAGTGTGTGTGTTATGTGTGTTATCCCTGGAAGTGCATAGCCCAGCTGCAGTGATACAAGAGTGTGTGTGTTATGTGTGTTATCACTGGAAGTGCATAGCCCAGCTGCAGTGATACAAAAGTGTGTGTGTTATGTGTGTTATCCCTGGAAGTGCATAGCCCAGCTGCAGTGATACAAGAGTGTGTGTGTTATGTGTGTTATCCCTGGAAGTGCATAGCCCAGCTGCAGTGATACAAGAGTGTGTGTGTTATGTGTGTTATCCCTGGAAGTGCATAGCCCAGCTGCAGTGGTACAAGAGTGTGTGTGTTATGTGTGTTATCCCTGGAAGTGCATAGCCCAGCTGCAGTGATACAAGAGTGTGTGTGTTATCCCTGGAAGTGCATAGCCCAGCTGCAGTGGTACAAGAGTGTGTGTGTTATCCCTGGAAGTGCATAGCCCAGCTGCAGTGGTACAAGAGTGTGTGTTATCCCTGGAAGTGCATAGCCCAGCTGCAGTGGTACAAGAGTGTGTGTGTTATGTGTGTTATCACTGGAAGTGCATAGCCCAGCTGCAGTGATACAAGAGTGTGTGTGTTATGTGTGTTATCCCTGGAAGTGCATAGCCCAGCTGCAGTGATACAAGAGTGTGTGTGTTATGTGTGTTATCCCTGGAAGTGCATAGCCCAGCTGCAGTGGTACAAGAGTGTGTGTGTTATGTGTGTTATCCCTGGAAGTGCATAGCCCAGCTGCAGTGGTACAAGAGTGTGTGTGTTATGTGTGTTATCCCTGGAAGTGCATAGCCCAGCTGCAGTGATACAAGAGTGTGTGTGTTATGTGTGTTATCCCTGGAAGTGCATAGCCCAGCTGCAGTGGTACAAGAGTGTGTGTGTTATGTGTGTTATCCCTGGAAGTGCATAGCCCAGCTGCAGTGGTACAAGAGTGTGTGTGTTATGTGTGTTATCCCTGGAAGTGCATAGCCCAGCTGCAGTGATACAAGAGTGTGTGTGTTATGTGTGTTATCCCTGGAAGTGCATAGCCCAGCTGCAGTGGTACAAGAGTGTGTGTGTTATGTGTGTTATCCCTGGAAGTGCATAGCCCAGCTGCAGTGGTACAAGAGTGTGTGTGTTATGTGTGTTATCCCTGGAAGTGCATAGCCCAGCTGCAGTGGTACAAGAGTGTGTGTGTTATGTGTGTTATCCCTGGAAGTGCATAGCCCAGCTGCAGTGATACAAGAGTGTGTGTGTTATGTGTGTTATCCCTGGAAGTGCATAGCCCAGCTGCAGTGGTACAAGAGTGTGTGTGTTATGTGTGTTATCCCTGGAAGTGCATAGCCCAGCTGCAGTGGTACAAGAGTGTGTGTGTTATGTGTGTTATCCCTGGAAGTGCATAGCCCAGCTGCAGTGATACAAGAGTGTGTGTGTTATGTGTGTTATGTGTGTTATCCCTGGAAGTGCATAGCCCAGCTGCAGTGGTACAAGAGTGTGTGTGTTATGTGTGTTATCCCTGGAAGTGCATAGCCCAGCTGCAGTGATACAAGAGTGTGTGTGTTATGTGTGTTATCCCTGGAAGTGCATAGCCCAGCTGCAGTGGTACAAGAGTGTGTGTGTTATGTGTGTTATCCCTGGAAGTGCATAGCCCAGCTGCAGTGGTACAAGAGTGTGTGTGTTATGTGTGTTATCCCTGGAAGTGCATAGCCCAGCTGCAGTGATACAAGAGTGTGTGTGTTATGTGTGTTATCCCTGGAAGTGCATAGCCCAGCTGCAGTGATACAAGAGTGTGTGTGTTATGTGTGTTATCCCTGGAAGTGCATAGCCCAGCTGCAGTGGTACAAGAGTGTGTGTGTTATGTGTGTTATCCCTGGAAGTGCATAGCCCAGCTGCAGTGGTACAAGAGTGTGTGTGTTATGTGTGTTATCCCTGGAAGTGCATAGCCCAGCTGCAGTGATACAAGAGTGTGTGTGTTATGTGTGTTATCCCTGGAAGTGCATAGCCCAGCTGCAGTGGTACAAGAGTGTGTGTGTTATGTGTGTTATCCCTGGAAGTGCATAGCCCAGCTGCAGTGATACAAGAGTGTGTGTGTTATGTGTGTTATCCCTGGAAGTGCATAGCCCAGCTGCAGTGATACAAGAGTGTGTGTGTTATGTGTGTTATCCCTGGAAGTGCATAGCCCAGCTGCAGTGGTACAAGAGTGTGTGTGTTATGTGTGTTATCCCTGGAAGTGCATAGCCCAGCTGCAGTGGTACAAGAGTGTGTGTGTTATGTGTGTTATCCCTGGAAGTGCATAGCCCAGCTGCAGTGATACAAGAGTGTGTGTGTTATGTGTGTTATCCCTGGAAGTGCATAGCCCAGCTGCAGTGGTACAAGAGTGTGTGTGTTATGTGTGTTATCCCTGGAAGTGCATAGCCCAGCTGCAGTGATACAAGAGTGTGTGTGTTATGTGTGTTATGTGTGTTATCCCTGGAAGTGCATAGCCCAGCTGCAGTGGTACAAGAGTGTGTGTGTTATGTGTGTTATCCCTGGAAGTGCATAGCCCAGCTGCAGTGATACAAGAGTGTGTGTGTTATGTGTGTTATCCCTGGAAGTGCATAGCCCAGCTGCAGTGATACAAGAGTGTGTGTGTTATGTGTGTTATCCCTGGAAGTGCATAGCCCAGCTGCAGTGATACAAGAGTGTGTGTGTTATGTGTGTTATCCCTGGAAGTGCATAGCCCAGCTGCAGTGATACAAGAGTGTGTGTGTTATGTGTGTTATCCCTGGAAGTGCATAGCCCAGCTGCAGTGATACAAGAGTGTGTGTGTTATGTGTTCCCTCCCACAGCTCACAGCTCAGAAATATCAGATTACATTATACACAGATGAATTAGTTACAGGTGTTTTACTTTACTCTGGAGAAGTGAGGTGTTTTACTACACACCCACCCTGGAAATGTGAGGTGTTTTACTACACACCCACTCTGGAGAAGTGAGGTGTTTTACTACACACCCACCCTGGAGAAGCGAGGTGTTTTACTTCACACCCACCCTGGAGAAGCGAGGTGTTTTACTACACACCCACCCTGGAGATGTGAGGTGTTTTACTACACACCCACCCTGGAGAAGTGAGGTGTTTTACTACACACCCACCCTGGAGAAGTGAGGTGTTTTACTACACACCCACCCTGGAGAAGTGAGGTGTTTTACTACACACCCACCCTGGAGAAGCGAGGTGTTTTACTGCACACCCACCCTGGAGAAGCGAGGTGTTTTACTTCACACCCACTCTGGAGAAGTGAGGTGTTTTACTACACACCCACCCTGGAGAAGCGAGGTGTTTTACTACACACCCACCCTGGAGAAGCGAGGTGTTTTACTACACACCCACCCTGGAGAAGCGAGGTGTTTTACTACACACCCACCCTGGAGAAGCGAGGTGTTTTACTACACACCCACCCTGGAGAAGGGACGCACTATAAACCAACAGACGCAGCAGCATTCCGGGATTTGAGTTTGAGATCCATGTCTGTCTGTTTGCATTTTTGTCCCTGCAGTTCCGCCCAAGATATACGACGTCTCCTCGGATGTAACGGTGAACGAGGGAGGAAACGTGTCTCTCTTCTGCATGGCCAGCGGGAGGCCAGAGCCCAGCATCTCCTGGAGACACATCACTCCTTTTGGTGAGTGAACACACGCACGCACACACACACGCGCACGCATATACACACACACACACTCACACAAACACACATGCACACAAACACGCACACAAGCACGCACACACATGCACACGCAGACACGCACGCACACACACACACATGCACTCACACAGACACACGCATTCACACACTCTCTCTCTCGCACACATGCACGCACGCATGCACACACGAACGCACACACACGCACACATACACACGCACACACACGCACGCACGCACATGCACGCACACACAAACACGCACGCACGCGCACACACACACACATGCACTCACACAGACACACACATTCACACACTCCCTCTCTCTCTCTTTCAGCCATGAATTACCAGACTGGAGAGGACCTCAACATCAGCGACATCACCAAAGACCAGGCAGGAGAGTACGAGTGCATCGCCCAGAACGACGCTTCTGCCCCCAACACCAAGTCCCTGAGAGTCACTGTCAACTGTGAGTCATAGCCACCTGTGTATGCCCCCAACACCAAGTCCCTGAGAGTCACTGTCAACTGTGAGTCATAGCCACCTGTGTATGCCCCCAACACCAAGTCCCTGAGAGTCACTGTCAACTGTGAGTCATAGCCACCTGTGTATGCCCCCAACACCAAGTCCCTGAGAGTCACTGTCAACTGTGAGTCATAGTCACCTGTGTATGCCCCCAACACTAAGTCCCTGAGAGTCACTGTCAACTGTGAGTCATAGCCACCTGTGTATGCCCCCAACACCAAGTCCCTGAGAGTCACTGTCAACTGTGAGTCATAGCCACCTGTGTATGTCCCCAACACCAAGTCCCTGAGAGTCACTGTCAACTGTGAGTCATAGCCACCTGTGTATGCCCCCAACACCAAGTCCCTGTCAACTGTGAGTCATAGTCACCTGTGTATGCCCCCAACACCAAGTCCCTGAGAGTCGCTGTCAACTGTGAGTCATAGTCACCTGTGTATACCCCCAACACCAAGTCCCTGAGAGTCACTGTCAACTGTGAGTCATAGTCACCTGTGTATGCCCCCAACACCAAGTTCCTGAGAGTCACTGTCAACTGTGAGTCATAGCCACCTGTGTATGCCCCCAACACCAAGTCCCTGAGAGTGTATGTAGTGTATGTAGTGTATGTATGTGTGTGTGTGTGTGTGTGTGTGTGTGTGTGTGTAGTGTATGTAGTGTATGTATGTATGTGTGTGTGTGTGTATTTAGTGTATGTATGTGTGTGTGTGTGTGTGTGTGTGTGTGTGTGTGTGTGTGAAACCAAGTGATAATGATCAGAGCAGGACCCCCTGCACTGACTCAGACATCAGTCTCTTAAGTAAACAAAACTTATGTTCTGTTCACAACACCCTGAACAATTAAATAACCTTCACATTAGTGTCTGGTCCTCAGTTCGGACAAGCTGCACACACACACATGCACACACACACGTGTGTGCACCAGAATTACTTCAGTAAATATCCAGTTCTATAAATGGATAGTGTATAGAAATGTAAACTGTGTAAGACACTGACACAACCAACAATCCCAAAATGTACACATCCCTACCATAGCCCCTACATACTGTATCAGTACACATCCCTACCATAGCCCCTACATACTGTATCAGTACACATCCCTACCATAGCCCCTACATACTGTATCAGTACACACCCCTACCATAGCCCCTACATACTGTATCAGTACACATCCCTACCATAGCCCCTACATACTGTATCAGTACACATCCCTACCATAGCCCCTACATACTGTATCAGTACACACCCCTACCATAGCCCCTACATACTGTATCAGTACACACCCCTACCATAGCCCCTACATACTGTATCAGTACACACCCCTACCATAGCCCCTACATACTGTATCAGTACACATCCCTACCATAGCCCCTACATACTGTATCAGTACACATCCCTACCATAGCCCCTACATACTGTATCAGTACACATCCCTACCATAGCCCCTACATACTGTATCAGTACACATCCCTACCATAGCCCCTACATACTGTATCAGTACACATCCCTACCATAGCCCCTACATACTGTATCAGTACACATCCCTACCATAGCCCCTACATACTGTATCAGTACACATCCCTACCATAGCCCCTACATACTGTATCAGTACACATCCCTACCATAGCCCCTACATACTGTATCAGTACACATCCCTACCATAGCCCCTACATACTGTATCAGTACACATCCCTACCATAGCCCCTACATACTGTATCAGTACACATCCCTACCATAGCCCCTACATACTGTATCAGTACACATCCCTACCATAGCCCCTACATACTGTATCAGTACACACCCCTACCATAGCCCCTACATACTGTATCAGTACACATCCCTACCATAGCCCCTACATACTGTATCAGTACACACCCCTACCATAGCCCCTACATACTGTATCAGTACACACCCCTACCATAGCCCCTACATACTGTATCAGTACACACCCCTACCATAGCCCCTACATACTGTATCAGTACACACCCCTACCATAGCCCCTACATACTGTATCAGTACACATCCCTACCATAGCCCCTACATACTGTATCAGTACACATCCCTACCATAGCCCCTACATACTGTATCAGTACACATCCCTACCATAGCCCCTACATACTGTATCAGTACACACCCCTACCATAGCCCCTACATACTGTATCAGTACACACCCCTACCATAGCCCCTACATACTGTATCAGTACACATCCCTACCATAGCCCCTACATACTGTATCAGTACACATCCCTACCATAGCCCCTACATACTGTATCAGTACACATCCCTACCATAGCCCCTACATACTGTATCAGTACACATCCCTACCATAGCCCCTACATACTGTATCAGTACACATCCCTACCATAGCCCCTACATACTGTATCAGTACACACCCCTACCATAGCCCCTACATACTGTATCAGTACACACCCCTACCATAGCCCCTACATACTGTATCAGTACACATCCCTACCATAGCCCCTACATACTGTATCAGTACACATCCCTACCATAGCCCCTACATACTGTATCAGTACACATCCCTACCATAGCCCCTACATACTGTATCAGGACACATCCCTACCATAGCCCCTACATACTGTATCAGTACACATCCCTACCATAGCCCCTACATACTGTATCAGTACACACCCCTACCATAGCCCCTACATACTGTATCAGTACACATCCCTACCATAGCCCCTACATACTGTATCAGTACACATCCCTACCATAGCCCCTACATACTGTATCAGTACACATCCCTACCATAGCCCCTACATACTGTATCAGTACACACCCCTACCATAGCCCCTACATACTGTATCAGTACACACCCCTACCATAGCCCCTACATACTGTATCAGTACACATCCCTACCATAGCCCCTACATACTGTATCAGTACACATCCCTTCCATCGCTCCTACATACTGTATCAGTACACACCCCTACCATAGCCCCTACATACTGTATCAGTACACACCCCTACCATAGCCCCTACATACTGTATCAGTACACACCCCTACCATAGCCCCTACATACTGTATCAGTACACATCCCTTCCATAGCCCCTACATACTGTATCAGTACACATCCCTTCCATAGCCCCTACATACTGTATCAGTACACATCCCTACCATAGCCCCTACATACTGTATCAGTACACATCCCTACCATAGCCCCTACATACTGTATCAGTACACATCCCTTCCATCGCCCCTACAGTGAAGAGAAGGCTCTGGCATATGTGCCTGTGTTTTGTGTGTACCCATGATTAATATGGTATAAATTGATGTATCACTAAACTGTTTTTCAGTAACCTTATAATGACGCTCATTACCATGACTGTGGTGATTAACGGCTTGGTTGCCAGGGTGATCTGTGGAGTAAAGCCTACTCTGGAGCAGCTTGGAGCTGTGTTAAAAACACTCTTTCATGAGATAATTCCCTCGTTCACTCACTTGCTCGTTGGAGTTGGTGGCGTCTCCTCTTGGCACAGTCCAGTAACAAAGCCTGCTGCTCTCTGGCTCTGTTTGTGAGGCTCTCGTAAGATATTGCAGATGCAAATGACTGTGAGCAAACAATCAGGGCTTTAATGTCCTGACTCTTACTAACCAGCCCTCTCTCTTTTTCTCCTATCTCTCTCTATCTCTCTTTCTATCTCTAAAATTCAAACTCAAATTCAAAATGCTTTATTGGCATGCAATACATGTGTAAATTCTGCCAAAGCCTACATACAGGCAATCTGTGTGAGAGGAGGATTCTGGGAGCCTGTATGAAAGGGGGATTCTGGGAGTTTTTACACAGCATAGAGTATACCTGCCTCTACACACAATGGACACCTGCACCTGTACACAAAGCATGGAGTATACCTGCCTCTACACACAACACACACACACACACACCTCAGCAGCACACATGCACTGTGCTTTTCTGCTTGTCATTTGGGAGATGTGCAGTGTTCTGCAATATTGAAGTAATACTAAACACACTGCCGAGCTGTTTTAATTGGCCTAAGATACGGGATTGCTTAATTGTGCTATGGTTTTGATTGGTTGATTGTGCTGGGGTTGTGAATGGTTAATTGTGCTGTGGTTGTGATTGGTTGATTGTGCTGTTGTTGTGATTGGTTGATTGTGCTGGGGTTGTGAATGGTTAATTGTGCTATGGTTTTGATTGGTTGATTGTGCTGGGGTTGTGAATGGTTAATTGTGCTGTGGTTGTGATTGATTGATTGTGCTGGGGTTATGATTGGTTGATTGTGCAGGGGTTATGATTGGTTGATTGTGCTGGGGTTATGATTGGTTTGATTGGTTAATTGAACTTTCTCCCCTGTTCCCTTGACAGACCCGCCCAGCATCCACGAGCTGAAGTTCACTGGGGTGGGCGTGACCCGCACTGCCCTGCTCAGGTGTGAGGCCCTGGGAGTTCCCACACCCGCGTTCGAGTGGTACAGAGGAACCAAGCGGTAAGCTCATTAATACATTACATTACATTATAGACATTTAGCAGACGCTCTTATCCAGAGCGACGTACATAGTGCATTTCAGAACTAGTAACGTAAGTGCGTTAAAACAATCCTAAAAAGGTAAACACGAATCTAAGTACTAGGCGCAATCAGTATGATTGGGGATTTATTTTATTTTTTGGGGGGAGGGGGGGGAGGGGGACTACACAATTTTGATAACAATAGTCACAAGGAGGTAGGGAGGGGTGGAGAGAGCTTGTAGAGGTGAGTCTTCAATCTGCGCTTGAAAGCGGTCAGACTTTCTGCTGTTCTGAGCTCCACAGGGAGCTGCGTTCTGGAGGTCAATGAGCAGGGGGGTGACATGGGAGTGTCGGGGGAGGTTGAAGACTAGGCGCGCTGTTGCGTTCTGGATAAGCTGAAGGGGTCTAATGGCCGATGCTGGCAAGCCAGCCAGGAGAGAGTTGCAATAGTCCAGCTGACCTCCTATACACCTGTACACCTGGCCTTTTATACACCTGTAAACCTGAAACAAAAAAAAGTGTTTTTGCTATCTTACACCCGGAGCTAACCCAAACGCAAGTGTTTTTGCTATCTTACACCCGGAGCTAACCCAAACGCAAGTGTTTTTGCTGTCTTACACCCAGTGCAGGGGTCATTATAGCGCCTAGCGCTTTAGTCGGTTAAATACCAAGTGATGTTACACCCATAGCAAGTGAACTGGATGTGTTGGTCTTAAGATGAGGAGTGGCCAGGATTAGTTTTAGCGTATTGCTATCTTGAGGCAGCAGAAAGTGATTGTGCTTAAACCACCAAAAACCTGGTGTAAAGTCATGTCACAGTTGTTTACATGTTATTTTAACGGCGCATATAAGTGTGTCTGCATAGGCGTGTGCACAACGTGTTACACACAGGGGCGGGCACAAGCATGACTAAAAATATCAAGATTACAATGTGAAATATTATTATTGTGTAGGCTATAACAAAAAATGCATCATAATAAAAGGGTCCATAGGTCAAAGACCACATAGTCCTGTCCCTCAGCAAAGAGGAATGCCTCATTAAACTGCTTTCAGCCCACTCCATCAACATCCAGGCGATGTGCGATGGTACATGTAAGGTTACATATAGACTATACACAATTATCCTGAATCAAACTATATTTGCCAATAGTTTCTGTAGCCTAATTTTCCGGGGGGACAATCTTCTGTTACGGTACAATGGCTATCTATTGAAAACTTTGCTGATAACACCTATATAAAGCCTAATGCGTTAATTGTCATTTACACCTAATGCGTGAATTGTCATTCAATGTAAAACTCGCGCACTGCAATAGACGGACATTTGAGTTCTGAAAATGCACTTCAGATGTCATTACAATACAGCTCTGTTCATCTAGGCTTACAGCCTGTAATCAGAATGGTTTTGACTGAAAAAAGTTCTAAACCTTGTCCATTGAATATTTTTTTTATTGTTCTTCAAATAGCCTAGGCTACAGTCCCCGGGATTCGTTGTGCATAAGGTTTTTTCGATAGCTCAGGCTTAAAAAACGGAGATAGTTTTCACCATGTTAACTCAATTTTAACCTTATTCTTCGTCCTTCGTAGCTATTTTTTCAATTACAGTGACCAGGCTTCCATACTCTCAGCTTATTTAAACCCTGCTGATTTCACCTATTATACCATAACTAAACAAAACGATTTTAAAAAGAACAATTAGCTTAATTCACAATTCATTGTAATGCCACTCTCTGCATTTGCGCTTTAACTTCATGCAGGAGCAGGTCTGTTTCACCTGCTTTAAATTGCACTTTTCAAGGTCTTCCTGGGAAATTGGACTTGTTTTTAAAGCATTAAGCTGCTAGTAAAATGCATTGGTCACATTTCCATAAGCAGGACATTATAAAACAAGGGAAAATATGTGTGGACCTCTGGGTTGCCAACCTGACAGCTTTATTGTATTTAGTGTCATCATTAAGGCAAAATAACGGTATTTATGTGATTAATCAATATTACTATGCAGGTAGCCTAATGAACTTTGGATGAAACTTGAACTTCGAGAACTCTATGAGAACAGCC
>CM040395.1:152840120-152850120 GCA_022702515.1 Ilyophis sp. 1 JC-2022
TTTCTACTAGCATAACAGATGAATACACACATTTACCAATATTTCTACTAGCATAGCAGGCGAATACACACATTTACCAACATTTCTACTATCATAACAGATGAATACACATATTTACCAATATTTCTACTAGCATAGCAGGCGAATACACACATTTACCAACATTTCTACGAGCATAGCAGATGAATACACACATTTACCAATATTTCTACTAGCATAGCATGCGAATACACACATTTACCAACATTTCTACTAGCATAGCAGGCGATTACACGCATTTACCAATATTTCTACGAGCATAGCAGGCGAATACACACGTTTACCATCATTTATACTAGCATAACAGGCGAATACACACATTTACCAACATTTCTACTAGCATAGCAGGCGAATACACACGTTTACCATCATTTCTACTAGCATAACAGGCGAATACACACATTTACCAACATTTCTACTAGCATAGCAGGTGAATACACACATTTACCAATATTTCTACTAGCATAGCAGGCGAATACACACATTTACCAACATTTCTACTAGCATAGCAGGCGAATACACACATTTACCAATATTTTTACTAGCATAGCAGGCGAATACACACATTTACCATCATTTCTACTAGCATAGCAGGCGAATACACACATTTACCAATATTTCTACTAGCATAGCAGGCGAATACACACATTTACCAATATTTCTACTAGAAACAAATAAAAAATACACCCTTCAGTTTCAACAGCACTTGAAGGTTCAACAGTAACTGCTACAAGGGAAAGTAGTTTGCTTTTCTACGTTAGATTTCAAAAAACGGATTTCACAATTTGACAATCCTGATTTTGGAGGATATGGAAATCATATTAAAATAAATGTATTTTATATACATTTATTTATTTACATTTGTGCATGGCAATATGCGTGCATGCATGTGTACGTGTGAGATTGTGTGTGTGCATGTATGTGTGTGATATATATAAGGATAACAGCTCGGTAAAGCTTGAGACAACATAAACAAAACACATTATTTACTTTAGGCGTTGTTGCTGCCAGTGGTGCGGGTCGTTTAACTCCCGTTATACGTCTCCACATGCCAGATAAATAGTTATTCAATTATCTATTATCTAATACTAGATACATTAGCTATCGTTTGCTGTTTCTCTGAACGGACAAATGCCAGCAACGTTACAGCGAGCTGTCTGGAGATATCACTTTTACCTCAGAGTGTAGACTATTGGTCAGTTTATTTTACTGTGCGATGGTTGTCTTGCAGGAATTGCTTTATGGTAAATCAAACGCAAATCAGTTCAACTGAGACGGGCTCACCTCGGGATATATTAACAGGTGCTTTCTTCTGTCTCACATTTAGCCAATCAGAGAAAGAAATCCGAAGTTTTTACCGATGTTATTTTTTTCTTGTATCCACTTTGCTTCATGCCACTGTGGCAGGTAGGTTTGATAGATTTTCCCGACAATTCTGAAATCTACTCACATTTGGCGGGTGGCAGGTGCTAATTTCCCACCCTGCACACAATCTCACATGCACACATCCATGCACACACACAATATCACACGCACACATACATGCACACACACAATCTCACACGCACACATGCATGCACACACACAATCTCACACGCACACATGCATGCACACACACAATCTCACACACACATCCATGCACACACACAATCTCACACGCACACATCCATGCACACACACAATCTCACACGTACACATGCATGCACACACACAATCTCACACGTACACATGCATGCACACACACAATCTCACACGCACACATCCATGCACACACACAATCTCACACGCACACATCCATTCACACACACAATCTCACACGCACACATCCATGCACACACACAATCTCACATGCACACATGCACACATGCATGCACACACACACACAGTCTCACACACACATGCATGCACACACAATGTCACACAAACACATGCATGCACACACAATCTCAAACATGCACATACATGCACACACAATCTCACATGTACACATGCATGCACATACATCATTTCTCACACGCATACAGCCATGCACAAATGTAAATAAATAAATGTATATAAAATACATTTATTTTAATATGATTTCCATATCCTCCAAAATCAGGATTGTCAAATTGTGAAATTCGTTTTTTGAAATCTAACGTAGAAAAGCAAACTACTTTCCCTTGTAGCAGTTACTGTTGAACCTTCAAGTGCTGTTGAAACTGAAGGGTGTATTTTTTATTTGTGATTTCATTACGATGGAGGGTTTTCACTGTGGGTTAACCACAGATCAAGTCTTTCACTATGGCAGCCATTCATGTAGTGGCACAACCTTTTCAGCCTGCTAAAGTTAGCACATGTTCATGGGCAGGGGGGTTAAATGCTGCTAGCTAAAGTTAGCACATGTTTATGGGAAGGGGGGTTAAATTCTGTTAGCTAAAGTTAGCACATGTTTATGGGCAGGGGGGTTAAATGCTGTTAGCATGTTAGCCTGTCTGGTGCACTGACTGCAGGGTTAAATGCTGTTAGCATGTTAGCCTTTCTGGCTCACAGACTGCAGGGTTAAGCACTGTTGGCATGTTAGCCTGTCAGCCTGTCTGGGACACTGACTGCAAGTTAGTCTGGAGGCTACAGGCTTCTCCCTATGGAACCAATTAATCTCCTCTTTGACAAAGGCTCAATCTGTACCCCAAAAGTGCAGTCGCATTGTCTGAGAAAGCAGACGATATGGAACAAGATATCCCATAATAAGCCCTCTCTAGGAGCGACCAACCCTGGGCTGAATAAAGCCGTCACAGGGTGAAATGACAGAATGTAATTAGGCTCGTTTGCTGAATTATTTTTCTCAGGGTAAGCTGCCACCAGCTTCCCAGACTGTCGCTAGGTTACCTGCGTCTCTCGGCAAAGACAGGACACCTGGCTGATGCCGTGCAGGTGCAGAAAGAGAGTCTGTGCTTTCTCCAGTCAGGTGTGGAGAAGGCAGGCTTATTGGAATTGTATATTTTAATGCATCCAGTTAAAACCGAGTGTGGAGACACTGGATTTATCCTGGTTTGAGCCCAAATGGAGTCTGGAGACAGTGGATTTATCCTGGTTTGAGCCCAAATGGAGTCTGGAGACAGTGTATTTTCCCTGGGCTGTGTCTGTATATGACCCCTACACCCTTTTGAGGGCGCATATTTGAGTCCACTGTATCAAAAAGCTTTTGAGTGGGTGACTTTTTCTCACAAATGGGGGCACTTAAAATACCAGGATGAACCCCTTATTTCCGGGGTTTTGTTGAGGGGATTCAGGAGCGCACTCATCTGCTGAACGGTGCACTCATCCCACAATTTCAGTAAGTAACCCGGAAGTAAAAACTTAAAAGACATAAAGCGTATGTGTATATCTATGGTACAAGAGTGGGTCATATTATGAACTCCTCTTTTTTTATTTTTGTCAATTCTATCTTCATTCATAATCTACACTTTGTAACGATCGTCATGTGTTAACTGTGCCATATGGAACGAGCTACAGAAGACCTTGAGATTAGAACGCTTCATTCCATTAGAGGATTTTAAAGTTTTTATCATTGATATTGTAGATGTTGCCTGTGCTTGTTGTTGCTTTTGATTTACATGCTTGTTAATGTTTTGACAGAATTTTTATTTTGAATTGTACTTGTTTGTCCAATGTGTTTGTATGTATGTGTGTGTGGCATTACTGTAAGAGCACTGGCTGAGTGTGTGTGTGTGTGTGTGTGTGTGTGTGTGTGTGTTTGTATGTATCTGCTGTATCCAGGTCGCTCTTGAAAAATAAATCCTGGATCTCAATGAGATTTACCTGGTAAAAAAAAGACAAATAAAACAATTTTTTAAAACTGATTGATATTCTCAATGTAAATAAAAATATATAGTTTGGAAAGAGTTTTGCGGGATTTCTTTCGCAAAGTGAGGGGACAGGGGACATAGGGACAGGGGTCTGAGTGGACAGGGGACAGAGAACAGGGGTCGTATTCGGTCTTGGCCCTGGTTTGACTTTCAGAGCCAGGGCTGATTCAGTTTGCGTATGTGCCTGAAGCACAATATTGCCCCCTATTGGCCACGTAACTGCACTGCGCCTTCCTCTGCTATATTGTGTATCTGTCATTCATTCAGTCAGTATCAACATTTGAGAGGGGTCTTATACTGCATTCTTACTCAGAGAGAGGGAAGGGGGAGAGAGGGAGAGAGAGAGAGGGAGAGAGGGAAGGGGGGGAGAGGGAGAGAGAGAGAAATATAGAGAGGGAGAGAGGGAAGGGGGAGAGAGGGAGAGAGAGAGAGGGAGAGGGGAGAGGGAAGAGGGAGGGAGAGAAAGAGAGAGGGAGAGAAGAGGGAGAGAGAGAGAGAGGGAAGGGAGAGAGAGAGGGAGAGGGAGAGAAAGGGGGAGAGAGAGAGAGAGAGGGAAGGGGGAGAGAAAGCGAGAGAAAGCGAGGGAGAGAGAGAGGGAGAGGGAGAGAGGGAAGGGGGAGAGGGAGAGAGGGAGAGAGGGAAGGGAGACAGCCCTCTACATGCTGATGAGTGGAAGCTTTGTATTGGTCTTTCAGCCATCCAATCACAGCAGAGAGGGACACAGAGCCTTGTGATCTAGAGACTGAGCTGCACTGTTGTGATCCCCCCCCCCTCTCTCTTTCTCTCTCTCTCTCTCTCTCTCTCTCTCTTCCTGCCCCCCCTCTCTCTCTCGCTCTCTCTCTGTTTCCCTGCCCCCCCCCCTCTCTCTCTCTCTCTCTCTCTCTCTTCCTGCCCCCCCTCTCTCTCTCTCTCTCTATCTCTCTTCCTGCCCCCCCCCTCTCTCTCTCTCTCTCTCTCTCTATCTCTATCTCTCTCTCTCTCCACACATTAATCCATATAATGCAATATGCAAGATGATGCGGTGCAATATTTAGGGCCAGGTTGTAATGAGCTTTGTAGAATCTCTTTTAGATTGCAGAGAAACCTGCATAAACATGCACAGCCAGGCTGGGGTTCCCTCAGAGCTGGAGTCATAGTTTAATATGGGTTCTAGTGCAGTGCTGGGGTTCCCTCAGAGCTGGAGTCATAGTTTATTATGGGTTCTAGTGCAGTGCTGGGGTTCCCTCAGAGCTGGAGTCATAGTTTAATATGGGTTCTAGTGCAGTGCTGGGGTTCCCTCAGAGCTGGAGTCATAGTTTAATATGGGTTCTAGTGCCGTGCTGGGGTTCCCTCAGAGCTGGAGTCATAGTTTAATATGGGTTCTAGTGCAGTGCTGGGGTTCCCTCAGAGCTGGAGTCATAGTTTAATATGGGTTCTAGTGCAGTGCTGGGGTTCCCTCAGAGCTGGAGTCATAGTTTAATATGGGTTCTAGTGCAGTGCTGGGGTTCCCTCAGAGCTGGAGTCATAGTTTAATATGGGTTCTAGTGCAGTGCTGGGGTTCCCTCAGAGCTGGAGTCATAGTTTAATATGGGTTCTAGTGCAGTGCTGGGGTTCCCTCAGAGCTGGAGTCATAGTTTAATATGGGTTCTCGTGCAGTGCTGGGGTTCCCTCAGAGCTGGAGTCATAGTTTAATATGGGTTCTAGTGCAGTGCTGGGGTCATAGTTTAATATGGGTTCTAGTGCAGTGCTGGGGTCATAGTTTAATATGGGTTCTAGTGCAGTGCTGGGGTTCCCTCAGAGCTGGAGTCATAGTTTAATATGGGTTCTAGTGCAGTGCTGGGGTTCCCTCAGAGCTGGAGTCATAGTTTAATATGGGTTCTAGTGCAGTGCTGGGGTTCCCTCAGAGATGGAGTCATAGTTTAATATGGGTTCTAGTGCAGTGCTGGGGTTCCCTCAGAGCTGGAGTCATAGTTTAATATGGGTTCTAGTGCAGTGCTGGGGTTCCCTCAGAGATGGAGTCATAGTTTAATATGGGTTCTAGTGCAGTGCTGGGGTTCCCTCAGAGCTGGAGTCATAGTTTAATATGGGTTCTAGTGCAGTGCTGGGGTTCCCTCAGAGCTGGAGTCATAGTTTAATATGGGTTCTCGTGCAGTGCTGGGGTTCCCTCAGAGCTGGAGTCATAGTTTAATATGGGTTCTAGTGCAGTGCTGGGGTCATAGTTTAATATGGGTATGGGTTCTAGTGCAGTGCTGGGGATAGTTTTAATATGGGTTCTAGTGCAGTGCTGGGTTCCCTCAGAGCTGGAGTCATAGTTTAATATGGGTTCTAGTGCAGTGCTGGGTTCCCTCAGAGCTGGAGTCATAGTTTTAATATGGGTTCTAGTGCAGTGCTGGGGTTCCCTCAGAGATGGAGTCATAGTTTAATATGGGTTCTAGTGCAGTGCTGGGGTTCCCTCAGAGATGGAGTCATAGTTTAATATGGGTTCTAGTGCAGTGCTGGGGTTCCCTCAGAGCTGGAGTCATAGTTTAATATGGGTTCTAGTGCAGTTCTGGTGTTCCCTCAGAGATGGAGTCATAGTTTAATATGGGTTCTAGTGCAGTGCTGGGGTTCCCTCAGAGATGGAGTCATAGTTTAATATGGGTTCTAGTGCAGTGCTGGGGTTCCCTCAGAGATGGAGTCATAGTTTAATATGGGTTCTAGTGCAGTGCTGGGGTTCCCTCAGAGATGGAGTCATAGTTTAATATGGGTTCTAGTGCAGTGCTGGGGTTCCCTCAGAGATGGAGTCATAGTTTAATATGGGTTCTAGTGCAGTGCTGGGGTTCCCTCAGAGATGGAGTCATAGTTTAATATGGGTTCTAGTGCAGTGCTGGGGTTCCCTCAGAGATGGAGTCATAGTTTAATATGGGTTCTAGTGCAGTGCTGGGGTTCCCTCAGAGCTGGAGTCATAGTTTAATATGGGTTCTAGTGCAGTGCTGGGGTTCCCTCAGAGCTGGAGTCATAGTTTAATATGGGTTCTAGTGCAGTGCTGGGGTCATAGTTTAATATGGGTTCTAGTGCAGTGCTGGGGTTCCCTCAGAGCTGGAGTCATAGTTTAATATGGGTTCTAGTGCAGTGCTGGGGTTCCCTCAGAGCTGGAGTCATAGTTTAATATGGGTTCTAGTGCAGTGCTGGGGTTCCCTCAGAGATGGAGTCATAGTTTAATATGGGTTCTAGTGCAGTGCTGGGGTTCCCTCAGAGATGGAGTCATAGTTTAATATGGGTTCTAGTGCAGTGCTGGGGTTCCCTCAGAGCTGGAGTCATAGTTTAATATGGGTTCTAGTGCAGTGCTGGGGTTCCCTCAGAGATGGAGTCATAGTTTAATATGGGTTCTAGTGCAGTGCTGGGGTTCCCTCAGAGATGGAGTCATAGTTTAATATGGGTTCTAGTGCAGTGCTGGGGTTCCCTCAGAGATGGAGTCATAGTTTAAAATGGTTTATAGATCAGTGCTGGGGTTCCCTCAGAGATGGAGTCATAGTTTAATATGGGTTCTAGTGCAGTGCTGGGGTTCCCTCAGAGATGGAGTCATAGTTTAATATGGGTTCTAGTGCAGTGCTGGGGTTCCCTCAGAGATGGAGTCATAGTTTAATATGGGTTCTAGTGCAGTGCTGGGGTTCCCTCAGAGATGGAGTCATAGTTTAATATGGGTTCTAGTGCAGTGCTGGGGTTCCCTCAGAGATGGAGTCATAGTTTAATATGGGTTCTAGTGCAGTGCTGGGGTTCCCTCAGAGATGGAGTCATAGTTTAATATGGGTTCTAGTGCAGTGCTGGGGTTCCCTCAGAGATGGAGTCATAGTTTAATATGGGTTCTAGTGTAACCCACAGTGCAGAGGCGTATGCTTTGCTGAGAACTTTTTGGAAGATCATCATTTTAAGTTAAAATCTTTTTTCCTGTTTTATATCTCTAGCTGTTCCCTTTTTCACTATTTCCTTCCATCCCCATCTCTCTCTCGCTTTCTCTCCCTTTCTCTCTCCCTCCCTCTCTCTCTCCCCTCTCTCTCTTTCAGTTCTTCTCTATCATCTGACCTTCATCCATCCATCATTTCTCCTTCCAACTCTCCATCCCCCATCCCCCTTTCTCTCTCTCTCTCTCTCTCTCAGTTCTTCCCCATCAGCTGTGAGAGAGAGCAGAGGACTTTACTGAACTTTGTTAGAACATAATATTGTGCTGCTAACTGGCCCCGATATGACGACGATATCACGCTCACCTTCATGAGTTGCTCCAGTGGTCAGCAAAACAGGTCTCAAAAGCACACTTTTAGCACATAAACAAATGCAAACAACACTATCCAAAATCACGACATCCGGAACTGAACATTTTAAACTTTTGAACCATTTTGTGTAGTGTGGTTGTGGTTGTATTTTGTGTAGTGTGGTTGTGGTTGTATTTTGTGTAGTGTAGTTGTGGTTGTATTTTATGTAGTGTAGTTGTGGTTGTATTTTGTGTTGTGTTGTTGTGGTTGTATTTTGTGTAGTGTGGTTGTATTTTATGTAGTGTAGTTGTGGTTGTATTTTGTGTAGTGTGGTTGTGGTTGTATTTTGTGTAGTGTGGTTGTGGTTGTATTTTGTGTAGTGTGGTTGTGGTTGTATTTTGTGTCGTGTGGTTGTGGTTGTATTTTGTGTAGTGTAGTTGTGGTTGTATTTTGTGTAGTGTAGTTGTGGTTGTATTTTGTGTGGTTGTGGTTGTATTTTGTGTAGTGTGGTCATGTTTGTGTTTTGTGTAGTGTAGTTATGGTTGTATTTTGTGTAGTGGGGTTGTGTTTGTATTTTTTGTGGCTGTGGTTGTGTTTGTGTAGTGTAGTTGTGGTTGTATTTTATGTAGTGTAGTTGTGGTTGTATTTTATGTAGTGTAGTTGTGGTTGTATTTTGTGTAGTGTGGTTGTGGTTGTATTTTATGTAGTGTGGTTGTGGTTGTATTTTATGTAGTGTGGTTGTGGTTGTATTTTATGTAGTGTAGTTGTGGCTGTATTTTATGTAGTGTGGTTGTATTTTGTGTAGTGTGGTTGTGGTTGTATTTTATGTAGTGTGGTTGTGGTTGTATTTTATGTAGTGTAGTTGTGGTTGTATTTTGTGTAGTGTGGTTGTGGTTGTATTTTATGTAGTGTAGTTGTGGTTGTATTTTATGTAGTGTAGTTGTGGTTGTATTTTATGTAGTGTAGTTGTGGTTGTATTTTGTGTTGTGTTGTTGTGGTTGTATTTTGTGTAGTGTGGTTGTATTTTATGTAGTGTAGTTGTGGTTGTATTTTGTGTAGTGTGGTTGTGGTTGTATTTTGTGTCGTGTAGTTGTGCTTGTATTTTGTGTGGTTGTGGTTGTATTTTGTGTCATGTGGTTGTATTTTATGTAGTGTAGTTGTGGTTGTATTTTATGTAGTGTAGTTGTGGTTGTATTTTATGTAGTGTGGTTGTGGTTGTATTTTGTGTCATGTGGTTGTGGTTGTATTTTATGTAGTGTAGTTGTGGTTGTATTTTATGTAGTGTAGTTGTGGTTGTATTTTGTGTAGTGTAGTTGTGGTTGTATTTTGTGTAGTGTGGTTGTGGTTGTATTTTGTGTCGTGTAGTTGTGCTTGTATTTTGTGTGGTTGTGGTTGTATTTTGTGTCGTGTGGTTGTGGTTGTATTTTATGTAGTGTAGTTGTGGTTGTATTTTATGTAGTGTAGTTGTGGTTGTATTTTATGTAGTGTGGTTGTGGTTTTTGTCATGTGGTTGTGGTTGTATTTTATGTAGTGTAGTTGTGGTTGTATTTTATGTAGTGTAGTTGTGGTTGTATTTTATGTAGTGTGGTTGTGGTTGTATTTTATGTAGTGTGGTTGTGGTTGTATTTTATGTAGTGTGGTTGTGGTTGTATTTTATGTAGTGTGGTTGTGGTTGTATTTTATGTAGTGTGGTTGTGGTTGTATTTTGTGTGGTTGTGGTTGTATTTTGTGTAGTGTGGTCATGTTTGTGTTTTGTGTAGTGTAGTTATGGTTGTATTTTGTGTAGTGGGGTTGTGTTTGTATTTTTTGTGGCTGTGGTTGTGTTTGTGTAGTGTAGTTGTGGTTGTATTTTGTGTAGTGGGGTTGTGTTTGTATTTTTTGTGGCTGTGGTTGTGTTTTGTGTAG
>CM040395.1:152855120-152867620 GCA_022702515.1 Ilyophis sp. 1 JC-2022
AAAGATGAGTAGATGAAGGATCAATTACTTCCCGATATTATAGGAATATTATATTATAGGAATGTTGTTGTTTATTGGGCCCAGTAGAGTTCCTGTCGATTTGTCAGTAGGCTTTTGAAAATGATAACTGATGGTATTTACATTAATGAAGTATTATCACTTGCTTGTGTGTTTCCAATGTGCAAATATTATGATATGATACTGTTTGTCAAATTGTTTTGTATATCAAGACATAGATTCTCTAGTGTGATAGAAAAAGGCTGCTGTTCGCTAACCTTCAGGAACACTGAAGCTGGCCTTTCCTATTTCAGAAAAAAAATAAATGAAGTGTTATTTATTCTTTTTTTTTCTTTTTTTTTAAACTAATATCAGAACCAGTGGCCTCATGGATTATCAGCCCAATTTGGGAGAAGCAGCCTAGTTTGGGAAGCAGCCCAGTTTGGGAAGCAGGCCGCTTGTTGACACTTTGTTTCAAATTATTTTCAGGTAATATATAGCATGAACCAAGCACAACAAATATAGTATTTCAAAAAGGTTAATTAGGTGTGTACACTCAATATATGGTAGAGTGAATAGGTCCCTTTTACAAATGAATGACTACATTTGTAAAATAATAATATAGTACATATATTGATGGTATTGATATGTGTGGCCTGTTTACCAGTGTAATTCATTAGAGTATCATTAGAGTGTTGTTCTAGTGTTGGTGGGTCAGAAGGCCTGTTAGGCCTGTTTGTGATGAAGCTGGTGTTTAGCAGGGCTGAGACACGGGGTCCCACTGGAAGCTATTAAAGGACATTCTGGCCCATTTGTCTTTTTATTATCATTCTTTTTTTTTCATTTTTATTTGGTGCCCAAAGTGGGGCTGAGAATCTCCCGTTTTCAGTGGCCAACTATTTGCAACCTCAGCCAGGCAAAGCCCGCTGCCGATTCAGGAGAGTTTGGACATTTTTTAATTTTTAATTGCATTTTCATGCACGGTCTGTCAAAGTATAAACCAGTGGATCTCAAACTCGGTCCTGGGGCCCCCCTGTGTATGCTGGGGCCCCCCTGTGTATGCTGGGGCCCCTGTGTATGCTGGGGCCCCCTGTGTATGCTGGGCCCCCCTGTGTATGCTGGGGCCCCCCTGTGTATGCTGGTTTTTGTTCCAACCACAATTGTGATCCGAGAATTCTAACAAGCTGTTAACTTTACTTAATTGCACTTTTCATGTTTTCATGGATTATTTACCCTCTTAAGCCAAATTATTTAAAATAAATAGCTACGCATGCCACATAGAATAAATGTCCCACATTCACATTTTGCTTATTTTGCTATATTGCAAACAATTTCATTAAAAGAGGTAACAAAACTGAGCAAATGAAAGGCCGAGATGAATCAACAGGCTCCTAACTGGTGACAGTGTGGACATGTAGCCACGAAAACTAACCATTTGGTTGATAATGAACAACTCAAATTAATAATGAGCCAAACCTGCATTGTGTTAATAAGTTTAAGAACTTAAACACGTGTTCAACAACCTAATTAGGAGCATATTGATTCACCTCAGTCTTTAATTGGATCAGTTATAACATTTTGTTAACTTTTTTATGTAGTTGTTTGTAATATAGCACAATAAGCACAATGTGAACATGGGACATGTATATTACATGGCATGTATAGTATTTTCTGACAATTTGGCTTAAGAGGGTAAATAACAACAACAGCTTGTTAAAATTCTCGGACCGCAATTATTGTTGGAAGAAAAACCATTATACACAGGGGGCCCCAGCATACACAGGGGGTCCCAGCATACACAGGGGGTTTCAGCATACACAGGGGTACCCCAGCATACACAGGGGGTCCCAGCATACACAGGGGGCCCCAGCATACACAGGGGGTCCCAGCATACACAGGGGGCCCCAGCATACACAGGGGGGCCCCAGCATACACAGGGGGGCCCCAGCATACACAGGGGGTCCCAGCATACACAGGGGGTTTCAGCATACACAGGGGTACCCCAGCATACACAGGGGGTCCCAGCATACACAGGGGGCCCCAGCATACACAGGGGGGCCCCAGCATACACAGGGGGTCCCAGCATACACAGGGGCCCCAGCATACACAGGGGCCCCAGCATACACAGGGGGGCCCCAGCATACACAGGGGGGCCCCAGCATACACAGGGGGTTTCAGCATACACAGGGGTACCCCAGCATACACAGGGGTACCCCAGCATACACAGGGGGGCCCCAGCATACACAGGGGGGCCCCAGCATACACAGGGGGGCCCCAGCATACACAGGGGGTTTCAGCATACACAGGGGTACCCCAGCATACACAGGGGGGCCCCAGCATACACAGGGGGGCCCAGCATACACAGGGGGCCCCAGCATACACAGGGGGGCCCCAGGACCGAGTTTGAGAATCACTGGTATAAACTGTCACAATAAATAAAAACAGAAATGAACATTAATCTTTAGTATTAATCAGGGAACTTTCTTCTCTGAAATATTTACCTTATAAAGCACCTACTGCGTGCGGCCCTTTCATTAAATTTGAAGTTCACAAAGAGCAGTGAATGTGCTGCTTTCTTGGGTTGCTTTGGACCAAAAATTTTAGTATTGTTTTTATTTGTGTTAATACTGGCCAACATTATCTGTAAGCAGAAATCTTTACTGTTCAGAACACCGTTCTGGTGTCTGCAGGTGGAGATCTTCACTCTGACGTGCAGACGTTTTTACGGACTACTCAAACTCCGCACGGTTAAAGATCATTTAGAACTGTTCAGATTTGTTGAAACATTTATTTTTCTCCCTTCAAATATAAATGAGATTTCTGTACTGTTTCATTATTTGACAGCATAATTTGTGTTGAGCAGGTATGCAGGTCTGTTTTATGTCATTTTGTAGAAGTTGTTTGATACTAATAAAGCCTGTTTCTGGCTGAAGCTCATAGCTTGGTGTGAAATGATTGACAGGTCTCTCTGTGCATCCATTCTGCAGGGATATCAGAACTACAGAGCTACAAAAGAATTGGTAGATTTTGTACGAACTTCTCATTTTAGTAGCTTGTGAGAGAAACAATAAACCAGACATCCAATGAAATGAGCTATTAAAAAAAGATTCTCAATGACTCGCCAGGTTTGTCCTTGGTTTAGTACACCAAATGCAAATTAGTTATTGATTCACAAACTCAGTTTGCCAAGTTAATTTTGCTGAATTTGTCAAACTGTGTTTGTGAAGAAAAAAACAAACAGGGGTCTCAGACTCCAGTGCTAGAGAGGGCTCTGAGTCTGTGGCACAGCGCCCCCTCCAGGACTGGAGTTAAAGCTGCAGACACAGCGCCCCCTCCAGGACTGGAGTTAAAGCTGCAGACACAGTGCCCCCTCCAGGACTGGAGTTAAACCTGCAGACACTGCGGCGCTCCAGGACTGGAGTTAAATCTGCAGACACTGCGGCCCTCCAGGACTGGAGTTAAACCTGCAGACACAGTGCCCCCTCCAGGACTGGAGTTAAAGCTGCAGACACAGTGCCCCCTCCAGGACTGGAGTTAAACCTGCAGACACAGTGCCCCCTCCAGGACTGGAGTTAAACCTGCAGACACAGCGCCCCCTCCAGGACTGGAGTTAAAGCTGCAGACACAGCACCCCCTCCAGGACTGGAACATAAGAATACATAATGAGAACAGGACATTCAGACTATATAGAACATTAGAACATAAGAATACATAATGAGAACAGGACATTCAGACTATATAGAACATTAGAACATAAGAATACATAATGAGAACAGGACATTCAGACTATATAGAACATTAGAACATAAGAATACATAATGAGGAGAACAGGACATTCAGCATGTTGGTGGGTGGCTGTGCCCCACAGGCCAGAGCAGTCTCGACATCTAAACCAGGAGGTTGCCTGCTCGATTCCGAGGAAGGCTTGTCCGTCATGCCCTTGGTGGAGATGATCAAGCAGAAGAGACCCAGGCATGCAAGTAAACGTGTCTTTCAGCCCCAGGGCGTGACACGACTGAACACTAAACTGAATATTATATTCTCCTGTCAGTTTCAGAGTGACTGTAGTAGTGTACAATTGCCACTAGATGGCAGGCTTGACTCGAACACGGTCTTGAGCTTCTTTCTTTCATGTGGGAATGATGATGGTGCAGGAATGTCGCTCCGACCGGCTCCATAAAGTAACATTTATTTTTAGACAGTAACAAGGCCGCTGGCATAGACACAAACAGTGGATTTCTTTATTTTAAAATCCCTGTGTATGCTGGGCCCCCCTGTGTATGCTGGAGAACCCCTGTGTATGCTGGGGTACCCCTGTGTATGCTGGGGCCACCTGTGTATGCTGGGCCCCCCTGTGTATGCTGGGGCCCCCTGTGTATGCTGGAGAACCCCTGTGTATGCTGGGGTACCCCTGTGTATGCTGGGGCCCCCCTGTGTATGCTGGGGTATCCCTGTGTATGCTGAAACCCCCTGTGTATGCTGGAGAACCCCTGTGTATGCTGGGGTACCCCTGTGTATGTTGGGGTTCCCCTGTGTATGTGTAGATGTGCTATTCTAAAGCACAGCTCTCTCCATTACCTTCATCAGTGCTGTAGATGAGCTATTCTAAAGCACAGCTCTCTCCATTACCTTCCTCAGTGCTGTAGATGAGCTATTCTAAAGCACAGCTCTCTCCATTACCTTCATCAGTGCTGTAGATGAGCTATTCTAAAGCACAGCTCTCTCCATTACCTTCATCAGTGCTGTAGATGTGCTATTCTAAAGCACGGCTCTCTCCATTACCTTCATCAGTGCTGTAGATGTGTTATTGTGATGTGACATCATGTGACACTGTAATGGCGACATGTAGTCCAGCTGTCTCTCATGTTCGTGTTTGTTCATTTTAATGTGTTTTGTTGTGTCTGGCTTTTGTCTTTTGTTTTTTTTCATGCACTGTGTGTCTGTTGTGGGACGGGGAACCGGATGGAGATTTTTCGGGGCACTCCTGCTGCTCGTTTTTGTAATATTGATTTTGTTTGTGGTCATCACCATGGAGACGCATTCGCGTTATGCTCGGGAATGCCCGTTGGATCTGCAGCCACGGAGTTGAAGATGTCGAGACTGATCCGGGAGTGCGGGAAGGCCACCAGGGAAGGAGAGGATAGTGTGGAGGAGTGAGGAGGCGACTGGGAAGGGTGAGCTCCGTTATGACAGTGGACAGAGACCACAACACTGCGTGTATGGAGGTGGAGTTTGTGTGTAGGACTGCTTATGACACTGGACATCTCAGGACAGCGGGGGACATTTTTAATCATGGCTGTATTCCACTTTAATTCACTTGATTAATGCAATGATTCTATTTGATATGTTTGTTTGTGTGTGACTGGCTAAATGACTGTAATGTCATCCAGGGTCAAAGGTATCAAACGAGCCCCAAACCATCACTCTGTGGCCAGATATGGAGCAGATGTGGATGGATCACTTTAAGGGTTTATTCTCCCGACTTTTCCCCCCCATAGAGTTCTATAGAAAAATGAGCTGAATGCATCAATGGGGTTATGTTACGGTTAGCCAAATATGTTCTCATGTAGCTATAACTGCCTGGCATTTCTTTTAAATGTGCATTGGAGAGACAACGAACTAGGTTTCCATTCATTCCACAGGCAACACAAGTTAAGTTTACAACACGGTCCCAGCGTGACAGCCGTAGTTAGTGATCCAATTATGTCGCTTGGAAACATGAAAAACTAAGGGTCATAAAACTCAAACGAAGAAGACTGAAGAATTCCAGTCGGTCTCCCCCACTTCTCCTTCGACTCCATTTTGCTTTGTGTCAGCAACACAAACAAGCTGCAGCGGCATCAGAAAGGCAGCGGAGAGAGAATCAAGCGACATTAGCTTGGCATCTAACCATAGAACTGAGTTAATGCAACTCTGACCAAAGTATGAAAGAATATACCTTACCCACTGTGTGAGAGCAGGACCCAAACGCAGGCCACAGGTAGAATATACCTTACCCACTGTGTGAGAGAAGGACCCAAACGCAGGCCACAGGTAGAATATACCTTACCCACTGTGTGAGAGAAGGACCCAAACGCAGGCCACAGGTAGAATATACCTTACCCACTGTGTGAGAGAAGGACCCAAACGCAGGCCACAGGTAGAATATACCTTACCCACTGTGTGAGAGCAGGACCCAAACGCAGGCCACAGGTAGAATATACCTTACCCACTGTGTGAGAGAAGGACCCAAACACAGACCACAGGTAGCAGGCAAAAACATAGTTTATTGATCAGTAGCAAGGTAATCAGAGTTCAGACGGTACAAAATCGAAATCCAAAAGAGTAGTAAAATAGTTATATATACACATTAATCTATTAGTTATCGTTAGTATATAAATATAAACACACAGTATTGTTAGTTGGATTAGTATACGTACAATAATAATTAGTTAAGGAAAAGAAAACGAGACTTGAAATACAGGGGAAAACCCGCATGTACTGAAATGTGCAAACACGAATACAGGAAGTGGATTCTAGGATAACATGGAAACGTAGACAGACAAGGGAACTGAAGTGGAGTGTCAAATGGGAACGTAACCAGTAATACTAATGAACACAAACAAACACATGTAAGGAAAATAATAAAGTAACAGAACACAATACACAAACAAACAGAACCATAACAGACTGACGTTTCGACGTCTTCTTCAGAGTCAAAAGGAAATACACACGCACCGGGAGGTATATAAATACCCTCCCATCAATTACACATTGTTCCACCCCATGGTGATAACCAGACAACATCTGAGAAATTCCAAACAGGAGAAATCCCAACCGGGATAAGAAAGGCCAAAGGAGACACCCTGGCCACCCACCTCATGGACAAAGCCAGCTGTAAGCAACTCACCGCGGACTTCAGTAAGACTGATCAAACATCCCAGGCATAGCTTAGGATTTTAGTCTGAATTGTTTATCAGTAATTTGATTGTATCTCAACTTTGTGCGATAATAGCTGTATAAACTTGTTCCACTGGTTAGCAAGCTAGCCGGCTGGCCTACCGTTTCACTGCTAATGTGGTAGTACTGTTAACTAAGCAAAGCAGCCCTCATGGTTTGCTCCTGCTTTTCTTTAACACATATTAACATTTGCGTGATATGGTCTCAATTCAACTTAAATACGTTATTTCGTAGCTAACATTAGATTTAAGATCAATAACCACCATCGTGCTGCGACACAACCAGTTTACTCCACACTGCTTTGTTCTCTGAGCACACGTGGCATTCACACAAACACACACACACACACACTCACACACACACACTCGCACGCACGCACACACGCACACACACTCTCACACACACACACACACACACACACACACACACGTATACCCACACAAATGCTCCAATATGCACACAACATCATATTGGTTTTGTCTGTTTTGACATCATATGAACATGAGGGGGCCTATATACATACAGAGGCATATTCCTTACATGTATTGGCGCCCCGTCCGAGGATATTCTACATAACTGGTGCGGCGTGAGGACTCTGATGATTCATAAATAATTTTATAATCATCTTGCTCACTGCTACCTGATTCGTACGTATTCTCTACATTAGTTTGTGCCCGGGTGAAGACTGGTAAGACAGACTTGTTTTATTGGTCTATCACCACTACTGCTAAATGTATATGTAAACACCCTGCATGAGTAATACTCCACATGTAACCACCCGTGCGTTGCAGTACTTGATATGTAGTTTGTCAAAGTTGACTACAAGTCAAACTACAATCATTAATCCATTACTTTAAAAAAGAATAATTGGAACATGCGATATATGGTCCATATTCTTATACCACACAGGCTAATCCAGGAACGTTTCGTCTCATTCTATAAATCAGATTTCAAGAAACAGTCGATAATCTCCGAAGCCCTATCTGTCATCGGGAATTTACTTCCGAAACCAGACTCCGCCCACGACTGACGTACTCACTTGATAGCAGATCAAGCGTGTCCTTCGATCGGCAAATGTAGATTTGCCAGTTCGCAAGCCAAGCTTTTGATTTGTAAATGTGAACATTGGAAACATATCTGAAAATGTTATTTGCATTTGTGAATATAATTTTTGCATTCATCCAAATGATGATTTATGAAACACAAGTTGAGAGGTGTTTGCGTGTGGATGGTAAAAATAATTGTGGATTATACTTTTGTGTTTGTTTATTTTTGATAGAATACTTTCCTGGCTTTTTCATACTTTATTTGGAACGTAGATCTGGTCGGTAATTCTTGTGCCAGAAACAGCGTTAATACATCAGAAACCACTCATTAGTACAAATTTCCACAGAAGCAAGCGTTCCTGGTCGTATATATCTATGGTAAACAACCCGACCTGCCGACATTCTTTTAGCCTTTTCTGGTAGCTTGCTAACAACATTGAAGAAAATAGTACTTTTATAAATAATTTTTATTTTACACAAAAAAAAATATGTTCGAGGACTGGTTATTGTTTGTATTCACAGAATCCACTTCGTTCACATTCGTATACGTGCTAGAAGTGTCGTTTTGAGACCGTTTCAACTGCCCTATAGAAGTGAATGGAGAGTGACAAATACCCTATTCTGGATTATCATCCCAGGGGAGCACAGAGCAACTAACAAATTTCGCCACCATTTAGGCTCATATCATGGCCAGGTAACTACACAACCCAGTTCAGTTGTGCTTTAATTTTTGTGAGTAAAGCATTACTAGTGTTGAGTTGAATGGTCACACCTGCAGCACAGTACCCTGAGTACAGAGGAGAGACCGAGTGCTCTATTTTCCACCTGGCGCATGGCGTGCGGCGAGCCGGCATAGTCAATGGCACAGCACATGGCGCCCTAGGCGTGGCTACTGAATTACGTTATTTTCGGACCAGAGGCTAGGAGAGCACGGCTCACAGCGGACTGTAGTGGAAGACAATAACCTTATATCTATTTTGCATTAATATTTGAAATGTATTCTATCAATGTAATAATGCATTTGTAGGGGAATGTCTAATCACAAATTAAGTAGGCCTCTAATCACTCGTACTGCAGTGATTGCATCAGATTGCGTACGTCAATAAATACAAGTTGTCACAAAACTGTTCATTTGTGTGCATTTGTGGGAAGCCTAGGATATTATAATAAAATGAAGTCCACCATATACTGAAATAGCCCATGCAGAAACTAGCGTATTTGTATTTTTAAATGACCAGCTAAACAACCGTTAACTAATTATCCCACTTTGCGACATTATGCATTGATATTATGATCAAAAATTTCCACTAATCAAGTATTCAATCATGCATTTGGACAACGACATGTGTGAGTAAAAAAATCTGTCCATGCTTGCCAAGGGTGTACGTCTTTATTCATAAGCACCATCGATCACTACAACGATACAAGACAAACTATTTCATTAAAATTTATTTTCAAAACACTCAAAGTCATGTAGAATAAGGGCAATAACTAATTATTTAACAGCCAACCCCTAAAATCACTGGATTTATACATATATTTTTCACTGGCTTTTAATTAGGACTGAGCCTAGTTTACAAAACTATTTACAGCCCATCAACACTGATCTGTATTTCATCCGGATGGATTATCCCACACAGCCCATCCATATGCTGTAAACACGGACACCAAAACGGATCAGGCTGGAGACTGGAGTCCCACAGATCGAACCCAGAGACAAGAATCCGCTCTGTGCAAGAATCCGCTCTGTGCAAGAGATGTGTAACATGTAGTGGTGCATTATGGGACAGTATGTAGCGGTGCATTATGGGACAGTACGTAGTGGTGCATTATGGGACAGTATGAGTATGTAGTGGTGCATTATGGGACAGTATGTAGTGGTGCATTATGGGACAGTACGTAGTTCTGCATTATGGGACAGTATGTAGTGGTGCATTGTGGGACAGTATGTAGCGGTGCATTATGGGACAGTACGTAGTGGTGCATTATGGGACAGTATGAGTATGTAGTGGTGCATTATGGGACAGTATGTAGTGGTGCATTATGGGACAGTACGTAGTGGTGCATTATGGGACAGTACGTAGTGGTGCATTATGGGACAGTATGAGTATGTAGTGGTGCATTATGGGACAGTATGTAGTGGTGCATTATGGGACAGTATGAGTATGTAGTGGTGCATTATGGGACAGTATGAGTATGTAGTGGTGCATTATGGGACAGTATGTAGTGGTGCATTATGGGACAGTATGAGTATGTAGTGGTGCATTATGGGACAGTGTGCAGTGGTGCATTATGGTAAAGCCACACTGAAAGCGGTGAAATCTCTTGGCATCTCCCTCGCCTTCCACAATTGGTTGCTTCTGGGTGTGTTTTCTATTTTTAAAACATCGTGTTTGTTAAATTATATTGATTGGATTTTATGGGAAATTCCCACACAGCAATAATTAACGATAATTCTCCATGACAGAACGAGAAATAAAAATTTGAAAAGAGGAACAATTTAATAAATTCAGATCTTTAATCTGATCGGTTATTCCACCAAGTTCCCCATCGTGTCTGGACGCCTCACATCTCAAGCAATCCCAACATGCTTTGCAGACACGAGGAATCATTGAAAGGAATGGAGGCAGTGTAATCGCACGAGAAATCTGCTCCACACAGTTTTCTGTGGAGCTTTGCTGTTATGGTACAGTATGCAGTGGTGCATTATGGGACAGTATGCAGTGGTGCATTATGGGACAGTATGCAGTGGTGCATTATGGGACAGTATGCAGTGGTGCATTATGGGACAGTATGCAGTGGTGCATTATGGGACAGTATGCAGTGGTGCATTATGGGACAGTATGCAGTGGTGCATTATGGGACAGTATGCAGTGGTGCATTATGGGACAGTATGCAGTGGTGCATTATGGGACAGTATGCAGTGGTGCATTATGGGACAGTATGCAGTGGTGCATTATGGGACAGTATGCAGTGGTGCATTATGGGACAGTATGCAGTGGTGCATTATGGGACAGTATGTAGTGGTGCATTATGGGACAGTATGCAGTGGTGCATTATGGGACAGTATGCAGTGGTGCATTATGGGACAGTATGCAGTGGTGCATTATGGTACAGTATGCAGTGGTGCATTATGGGACAGTATGCAGTGGTGCATTATGGGACAGTATGCAGTGGTGCATTATGGGACAGTATGCAGTGGTGCATTATGGTACAGTATGCAGTGGTGCATTATGGGACAGTATGCAGTGGTGCATTATGGGACAGTATGCAGTGGTGCATTATGGGACAGTATGCAGTGGTGCATTATGGGACAGTATGCAGTGGTGCATCATGGGACAGTATGGGAGTGCCTGTGAAACAGCACAGTGGTGTAACATGCTGTCCTCTGTAGAGGACACCTCTTACTTCATTAAGAGTGCAGGTTTTGCGGACCCCCGGTGTGGAAACGCCTCATCCACGGGTTCACAGGGTAGCCGCTGTCAGGGGAAACGGGGCGCCCCTGCCCAAACAAGCTCTTCACACGGTGGGATACGGAGACGTGGATGGAGATTTAAACGAGGCGGGAACTCGCTTGTGGAAAAATCCATCTTTCAGTCAGTCACAATTGCTAAAAGCAAAAGAAGGAATTATTCTTCCATTTCCAGTCTCCCTTTCTTCCCAAAACTTTATACTGAAGCAGTGAACAGTACAGCCCACCACAGCAAAGCACAAATCACACTTAATGTACTAGAGGATCAATGTAAAGACTCTCAGTGACAAAGCAGGCAGGACAGCAGCTCTGTAGTTACTAAACAGTGTACAGTAAGCAGTATACAGTATGCTAGTACAAAGTACACAGGGTGCAGTAGATAGGGCTCTGATTCGGACTCAACCCAGCTCTGCAGTTACTAAACAGTATACAGTAAGCAGTATACAGTATGCTAGTACCCAGCACACAGGGTACAGTAGACAGGGCTCTGCAGTTACTAAACAGTAAGCAGTATACTGTATGCCAGCACACAGGACACAGTAGACAGGGCTCTGCAGTTACTAAACAGTAAGCAGTATACTGTATGCTAGTACACATGACACAGTAGACAGGGCTCTGCAGTTACTAAACAGTAAGCAGTATACAGTATGCTAGTACACAGGACACAGTAGACAGGGCTCTGCAGTTACTAAACAGTAAGCAGTATACAGTATGCTAGTACACAGGACACAGTAGACAGGGCTCTGCAGTTACTAAACAGTAAGCAGTATACAGTATGCCAGTACACAGGATACAGTAGACAGGGCTCTGCAGTTACTAAACAGTAAGCAGTATACAGTAGATAGGGCTCTGCAATTGGCCGGATTGAGAGGGTAAAAGGACGGCTCTTACCTTTCTTTGGAAACCTTGGACTGCTGCTGTTCCTGTTCCATCCTTCAGGGGGCGAAAGAGAACACTTTTGTAGTTCCAATAACACCCAGGGCTAACACAAGAGAGGGTGTGTTTATAGGAGCTTTCATTTAATATGTTTAAGATGTGAAATGCTG